>JASDQU010014843.1:137471-156761 GCA_032191745.1 Picea mariana
ATCCTAGGTTCACATGGGTCCACATATAAACCCCAACAACCTGATGGCAACATGACAACAACATGACAACTTCATAGCATAACATACAACAACATCACAACCTTATAACATACCTTGAGAATAAAAAATGCCATAAGGGAAGACCTTAGTTTTCTCTTGCACACCAGAAGACACCCCAAACACCTTGTGCACACCTCAGAATTGATCTCTTGCTTGGTTGCAAAAAAAATGCGAAATTATGTCCTGTATTTATAGTCCTCAAAAATTAGTTGAGGTGACTTCAATTTTTTGGCTAGGGAGTTGGAAGAAAAAATTCATATCTCCTCATTCCTAGAGAGTTATAGAGAATTTAATATACCATTCAAAAGGTATCAGAATAATATTTCCAACCATATAAATTGTGATTCCATTTGAGGTATTTATGTAGGGTAAACATTCCCTCAAATATAGGGTATCCAAATTGACCACAAATAATACTTTCAACAATATCCATCTTGCAATCTTGATCTTGGACATATGTAGGAATATTCACTTGAATATAGATGATTCTTGACCACACCTCTGGGTATTCTTGTGGGATTCTTCAAATCATCTTCCTGTGAGGGCATGGTTAAAGCTATGCCACAAGGGGACCACTTTGGAGACTCCTTCAAGTAAACCCATAGGATTATTCATGTTGATCACAGATGAATGACTTTGACATAAATGTTGAAAACATTCAACATAATGTACAATAGAAATACAACTATTACAAAATGGAATATGATGGAATCCTCTTATACGAGAACAAGGTTTATGTTCCTAATTCTTAGGAGTTGAGGAATTTAATTTTAAAAGAAATGCACAACGTGCCATATGTCAGACATCCATGATATCAATGAACAATTGCATCTAAAATATGTCAATATTATTGGCATGCAATTAAAGGAGCCATGGATGATTTTATTGTTAGATGCATGGAATGTCAAAAGGTAAAGGCTAAGCACATACATCTAGCGAGATTTCTATATCCATTTCCCATTCATGAGTGGAAATGGGAGATTTTTACCACAATATTCTTTACAAATTTGTCCATAAAAAAATGGAAACATGATTCCACCATGGTAGTGGTGGAAACTTGTGAAGGCTACACATTCTATTTTGATAAAGATGACACATAACACAACCAACATTGCAGAAATTAAGATGAAATAAATTTCTAGGCTACATGGTGTTATGACCCAATGCCTTAAAAATGATAAGAAGTCAATGAATACAATCCACTTCAAGGGGGGAACCTCCTTTTATAATATATCCAATTCAAAATACAATACAAGATGTGATAAGATGATCCAAATACTAGGTCTCATTGGTATATATATATGATAAAAAGGGTACAATGAAAGGTTATATACGACCTACTAATATAATACTAGAAATATAATAACTCAATATCTAGGGATTTATAAGGGGTTTTATTATTAAGATGGATATTTGTATAGGGTTTAACATGTGCCTCCTCTTCAAACAAGTGTTTTAGACAACCATGTGTGAGTCTACATGAATAAATCATCTTCCCATGTTGCCTCTTCCACTGGTAGGTAATTCTTCCATTTGACGAGGTACTCAATAGTTGTTTGATTTCACAGATTCTTAATCCCTTTCAACGATTGTTTTTTATTCTATTATGAATTTCCCTTCATTAATATCTGATAAAATAGTTCACATTGGGATCTTCTCACTGGTTATCTTCTTTAAGAAAGAAACATGGAAGACTAGATGCACACTTCCTAGTTGCAAATGAATATCCTGGGCATGATCTTGAGAAGGTGGAACACCCTTAGGAATCTCTCCAAATACCTTGGAATAATTGTTGATAACTTTTTGGAGATCCATTGGAGTAGAGGATATATATGTTTGAACATCTAGTGAGCACAATTGTGCAATTACATCATGGTGTTCCTTTTTGAGTAATTTTGTCATGTTGTTAGAGATGATCACTTTAGAGGGTTTCCCTTGGATACCTCTAAGCTCAATTTCCTTTCCTTATGATAAAATCTCATGAAAATATCTTGAAAATCAAGGGTCACTTGTTATATCAAGATTTGTCTCACCCCATGCAACTTGCTCAGAAGGCCTTTTCCATTTCCCTATGCAGACTTGAAGTCCCTTTTTGCAGTTCCCAGAGCTAAAAATTGTATTTTTCCACATATAAGTTCCCTAACAACTATACAACATGTGTATACATAGGTTTCACCACTACAACCTGCGTACATCGAGTTTTGTGCCCAAAATTAAAAAAATATGGTGTCGGGTTTCCATGTCACGTCACAAGATCCATGATCCTTGACCTTCCATATACTGGAAACATTCTTAATCGACCCTTTAGTTCCATTTGAAGGATATAAATGGGCCATATCCAAGCTATGGAGAAGAGGAGAATAATTCAACTTTGAGAGCAAGGTTACTCTGGAGAAATCAATCGCTTCATTTTGACTCTGCATCCCTTTGTCCTTTTAAGTCTGAACACATTGTTCAACCCCCAAGCTCTTCCATATTTGATGGAGAACCTCATTGTATCTCTTATATGAGCTTGCCTTTGGTGGAGGCCCAACTGGAAGGGACTTAGTTTCTCGGTTCCGAACGTGTCGACACAGAAGTTTGTCATTCATACACTTATGTTTATTAGATTTTAATAGAAATACTCTTTGCTCGTCCAATTAATGTCTTGCAAATATTTGAATTGTTATTCCAAGGGCGTATTTGTTATGAATATTGATGGATTATGCTATTATATGTGATAACTTTATATATTATCACCATATGCTTGTGTATCTTGGTTGTTGAGGAAAAGTTGCAGGTGTATTGCTTTGAGTCAAGTGCTCAACGATGGACTTCATCGAATGTATGGACGAGGTAGGCTATTTATCTTGTCTTGTTAGCATATTTGTTTATATAGCATACTTGATATTAGAGTTGATTTTTGCAGTCATTTCCATCTGTTGTGGTTTACTCCATCCCATAGAGTGATTTTCCTTGTAACAAAATTGGTGACCATACTGGGGAAGGAATCTTGTTTTCGGGGTTTGGAGTGTTTTTTTCATTTGATTGCTCTCAGTTATCTTAAAGTTTTTTGTCGTCTAATTGCTTGATAGCCTATTTTTATTTTGAGTATGAGTTTCTTGGCCTTATTATTAAGTTGGCAGTGTTTCAATACATATACATGGGTTTTTCCGTGACATGCACATACATACACGAGTTGTCATTCTGTAGGAAGCATATATACTCAGTTTTTTCCTGAACAGTCGCGTCCATCATCCTTTTTTTCTTAATGTTTGAGTTTGATGTTTGTTGGGTAAGTTTTGATGGTTGCTGATTCTTCTTAGGTCTCTATCATGAATGTTAAGTGCTTGCGGAGTGATAGTAAACCGTTCTTTGGTTGAAATTTCAGGCGGTTTTTCTTTCTCATCATCCTTTTCATTGGTTGTCCTTGCATCTTGGGTTGGGTGTTTGCTTCTTGATATTCTACTTGGTTTTTCCTTGTTTACATATAGGAGGGTATTTATATCAAGCTGTTGTTCAGTCCTTTCATTTTCATTCTTTTATATTGAAAATACAAAAGAAATATACATTTTTCATTGTTGGCATTTGATCTTTTGGGTTATTATAATTGATCTTATTACATGTATGGAAATATTGCATCTTATTTGAAATTGTAGAATTGAATTGAAAGTTGCAATTTGAAAATCTTATCATTTATTGAGAATTGAAGTTAGGACTTTGCATTATATTCATATTCATTTCTTTTACTTGCTGAGTCATAACAACATTAGTTTCACGACCGCACCTTTTGAGTAAACAAAGCCACTAAAAGTAACGTTGATACATTTAAAACTGATTAGAAACGATTTTATTTTTTCAGGATGCACAAACTAGCTTAAGATTTAAAGCCTTGGAATATAATTTTGTGAGTAAACTTCTCCAAGGCTATTAAACTCAACATGTGTGTTTGACTAAGGGAGTGGTGAAATCCATTGTATAATTGGTGACGTTAGGAGGCTTCGCTCACATCGGAGTTAAGCATGAGGTCGTGTAAAGTTGGGAGGAGATATCTCTCCAATACCTTCTTAGCATAAGAGATATTTCTGGGGATCTATTTGTATATGGGGGTCTTGCTAGTACCTTTACCTCTATGAGAGGTGGTATTTTCAATATTTTAGGCTATGTTACCCTACCCATATAGTGGACCTGACTTACTACTATTCTCCTACGCATTGGTTATATCATGGTGGCTTAGTTGCTTGACATAGGTAGCCACATAGGTTACTTGCAGGGGTTATTCTGCAAGTACCCTAGATCAAATAAGGGTCGGACAACATACAACCTTTATGGAGGATTACCTCTCTAGGGGGATATGGCCGACTGGTTGTTAATCCCATGAGGGCCCTTATAACTTATTCTGATACCTCCAATTTTTTGCAGGGAGTCTCAGGCCCCTTTGGGGCAAGGCATACCTACTTTATAGAGGGAGGCCCCTTTCAACCACTTTATTCTGTTTGTTTGCATAGTGGACTTTTGTTTATTTTGGTGTGATCTTTAATTGTTAGTTGGACTTAGGATTTGTTTTTATATCACAAGTCTTGAGCCATCGTGGAGCCAAAAGAACTTCCTCACAGGTCTCGTCATGACCCTGTGCGTCTCGTCATGAGCTTGGGGCCACACTCAATTTTCCAGACTTGTCAAGATTAATGAATGACCCTGTGCGTCATGAATCAACATGGACCCACATCCCCACCAAGCTTCCTTTGAATATTCCAAAATTTGAGGGTAATACTGGTGAGGATCCTAGTGATCATGTCACTACTTTCCATCTTTGGTGCTCTTCTAATTCCCTTAACATCGATTCTATTCATTTAATATTGTTTCAACGCACCCTCATGGGGGTTGCAGCAAAATGTTATATAGAGATACCAGGGGGGAGGTGTATGCAAATTTTAATCAGATGGTTTTAGTCTTCCTCAACCACTTCTAGTTTTCGGGTCGTTACTATGTCGTCATAGAACTTCTATCGGCCTTCCTCCAGGACAAATCTACCCATATCTTGGATCACATCCAAGAGTGGCGTAGATGGAAGAGGTTGATCAAGGCCTACATTCCTCCAGAGTTTCAATTGGAATGGTTCCTTGAGTCTTTACAACCTTGTATTTTGAAGGATGTTTATACATCCAAAGTTACATCTAAGGAATAAGAGATTTTTAAATCCCAACAATTAGATCTTATATATGCTCATTCTAGGATGTTATACCAAATTATTCTTGACTCATTGAGTTCAAGTTATGACCCTAGACAAAATCCCAGGCCTCATGTCGATGGCATTGTAGGATCCACAAATGTTAAATCCACAGACTTGGTGACAATCCAGTTGAAAGAGTTGTCTCTAAACCAGTATATACGAGGGAAATCTTCATCTGTGTCCTCCACTCCCACTCAGTTGGTGGATGTACATTTTGTGCAATCGTTGACCAATGCGAATGGTAACCAACAACCATGAGGGAATAAAAGGAAAGGATGTGGTAAAAATCATAAGGGTGGGAGGAATAATAATAATAATAAACCAAAGGACAACGTTAACAATGATAAATCGAATAATAATGTCGGTGAGGGAAAGAAATAAAGGAGAAAGGTGAAGTTTCCTTGAAAGATTTGTATTGATGATCACCTTACCCACTTGTGCCCAAAACTCATGGAAGCTACGAGGCTTTTATCTCTACCACCCACTATACTGACTAATCCTTTTCTGCAGAATCAACACATGGCCTCAAACTCCTCTAATGCTGAAAATGTGGCAAGTGGAAGTAAAAATCCACCAACACAAGATGATGACCGTCTATGCATCAATATGGTCAAGTCTTAGGTCAATGTAGCCACTTGGTCTCATGATTACATTTCTTCACATGTTGTTCCAGGTTTAGAGTCTCCCGCTCCTCTGGAGATTCCTTTACATATCTAAAAACCAGAGCCTCTACCTCGTATTCTGAAAGGAGTACTCAAACTCTCTACGCACAACCCTAATGCTAGAGCTTCCCGGAATTACTATATTGTTGAGGATTTGGGTCAAACCCCTTGCACGATGTCATCTTTGGAGGCACTCTAGACGTTTCCTTCATAGAGGAATTCCTTTTTATCTGCATTGGGATATTTAGAACCCTGTGGCTCTAAGGTTATCAAGTTTGACGTCATGAATGTGAAGACTCTCTTGCCTTACCACGTGGCCTTTCAAATCCATGTGAATTACTCAAATTATACCATCAAACGTACTATTATTGATGAAGGCACTGCAACATGTGTGATGTACCTAACCTATTGGAAAGACATTGGCTCTCTGACCCTCTCTCAGTATCTGACCATGTTGACTGCATTTGATGGTTGTTCTTTCTATTCCCATGGAATTATTCCTACCTTCCCGGTCCAACTATGTGGGAAGATGGTGGAGGTGGATGTCGAGGTGCTTGATGCACCCATTGACTATAATTCACTACTAGGACGTAATTGGACTTATGCTATGACTGCATTCATATCGTCCATCTTTCGTACTTTATGTTTTCCTCGTGATAGGAAAATCATGATGATCGATCAGTTGTCCTTTGCGTACACTATCCCCAATGCATCAGTTGGACCATAGATCCCCGTGATAAAAAATTATTAGCCGAAAACTGAGAATATTGGCATCATAATGTATTACTCCCTTATGGGTACCTTTGATTTTATTGCACCAATTCATCATATCTTTGCCATGTACAATAGGTATGCTTCGAAAATGAGGTCCGTTCCTTTCTGCACTTTGTATTTTAATGATCCTTGGACCCTACCTTCCCCGACTATGTCTTTTGAAGGTCAATCACATATTAGAATATAAATTCCACTGCCAGTGACAAACATATCGTATTAGGTTGTTCTCAACTCTACTTTTGACCTAGATCCTATTCCCCCCACAGACGGACGAGGAGGATCTTGTTCTTTTACCCATATGGGCCACTTCATCATCTTGCTCACATGATTGCCTCGACGACACTTTAACTTCGGATGATGATATTTTGGAGGCCATGAGTGGTTCCGATAGGCCATGGGATGGTATGCATCATTGTTGTTACTTCCTCCTAGATCTTGTTAGGATCGAACAAGACAATTTTAGATCCAACTTGAGTGAGATAGTCGGTCACGTCATAGTTCCACTTGATAAGAACAAAATTTATGGTGAGGGAAACATGGAGAGTATCTCTCCTACCGTCATGATCGATATCTCTCCTATCGTCATGATCGATATCTCTCATATTCCTGGTAAAGTTGAAAATGTATATATCAGTGCAAATTGCTTGCCTAAAGAAATTCAGATCTACACTAAGATCTTCAAAGAATTCTGTGATTTATTCACTTGGTCATATGAAGAGATGCCAAGAATTGACCCTCGAATTATCGAACATGAGATTACAACTTACCTAGATGCTAAGCCTATTCAGAAATGAATTAGAGCTATTAATCCTAGGAAGGCCCCTACTATTAAGGCAGAGGTGGAGAAACTACTGAATGTTGGTTTTATCTACGTGATTTCCTTGATTGAATGGGTATCTAATCCCATTCCCATAAATAATAAGCAAGGAACCATCCATGTATGCATGGAATTTTGAGACCTGGATAAGGATTGTCCTAAAGACAACTTCCTAACACCCTTCATTGATCATATTCTCGATGAGTGCACAAGAAGTGAGGTTTTCTATTTTATGGATGGATATTTAGAATACAACCAAACTCATATTAAACCCGAGGATCAACATAATATGAAATTTATTTGTCCTTGGGGTACATTCACATACCTGAATATGCCTTTCGACCTTAAAAATGTCGGAGCAACCTTCTAACGAGCCATGACCTTCACTTTTCATGATCTCAAGCATAGAGTTGAATCTTACCTTGATGACCTCGCTGCTCACTCTCACAAGAGAGTGGATCACTCTACCCACCTTTGGATAGTTTTTGAAATATTCCTCTATTATTGCATCCGTTTGAACACTCATAAGTGAAAATTTTGCGTTAGGTCGGATTTTCTATTAGGATTCTTAGTTTATGAGTCTGGGATCATGGTGGATCATTTAAAGGTTGAGGAAATACTTTGGTTGCCTCCCCCGCGCAACATTCATCAGCTTCAAGGTTTACAGGGGAAATATAACTTCTTACGTCAGTTTATAGTAAAATATGTCAATATTACTAAGGGTTTCATGCGTCTCTTGAATAAGGAAACTCCATTTATATGGGATGAGCGAGCTCAATAGTCCTTCGATGCTATGAAGAAAGCCTTGGTATCGACATCTATGCTGAAGCGTCTAGCCTATAGTAGAGATTAATTGATTTATATCGTTGTGTCCGAAGGGAGGGTTGGTATGGTTTTAGTTCAAGAGGATGATGATCTCCATGAGAACATCATTTACTATCTTATTCGAAACTTAGTTGGCTCTAAAATAAAGTATTCTCATGTTGAGGAGCTAGCTTTGGCTGTTGTTCACATAATTCAACGATTACAACACTATATATTTCTTTTCCAAACTACCATAGTTGCTGATGTCAACCCATTTCAATACGTCCTTACTAGGCGTATCATAGGGGGAAAATATAATAAATGGATTTTCATCTTGCAAGAGTTTGACCTTAATTTTTCTTCAGCGAAATGCAAGAAATCACTATTTTTTGCCAAGTTAATATCAAACTTACCTCGGTTAGATGAGGACGTTATTCATATCGATTCATTTGCGGATGAATACATTTTTCTTATGTCTTCATTTGACCCCTGATATGGAGACATTTTTATCTATATTCAAACCTTGAAGTTCCCTCAACATATTTTGAGAGATGATCAAATACGTATACGATAGCAATATAAGAACTACCTTATCATCGACAACACTTTTTATCATCGATGCATAGATAATATCTTGCGTCATTATTTGACCCACGAAGAGGCTGAGTCTGTTCTTAATGAATATCATAGTGGGGCTTGTGGTGGTCATCTATACGGGCTTGTGACAACCCATAAGATTTTGCGTGCTGGTTATTTTTGGAAATCTATTTTTAAAGATTGTGTAGAAGAGGTCAAGAAGTGTCACCCCTACCAGGTGTTCACTCAAAATATGCACTCGCATCCAACCCCTCTTCAGTGCCAGTCCCTTCACCAAGTGGGGGGTGGATTTTGTGGATTGCAACCCAAATTTGGCTAGGGGGCATCAACACATTGTCGTGGCCATAGAATAATTTACTAAGTGGGCCGAGGCCATGCCTACAATTAAATATGATGGTAAGACTACCACATTTTTTGTGTTCAATCAAATTATATCTAGTTTCAGAATCCTGAGTGAGATTGTCGTTGATCATGGTAGTCACTTTCATAATGAAATGATGAAAGAATTAGCATCAAAACTAGGGTTTAAACATGGTCATTCTTCCCCTTATTACCCCCAGGAAAATGGACAAGTAGAGGCCATGAACAAGTCTCTTAAAACCATTTTGTAGAAAAATGTTAGCCAAAGAAAATCTGACTGGCATATCATGCTTTACCCTACGCTTTGGGAATACCAAACCTCGGTGAAGACTTCCACCAATTTTTCTCTGTTTCAGTTAGTACATGGTGTGCATTCGATTCGTCCTATTGGATGTGAAATCCATTCTCTTAGATAGGAAGTTAATCTCCTACCTGACACTTCCAAGCTTGAAGAACACCTCATATGCCTAGAGAGCCTAGACGAGCAGTGTTGAGATTCCTCTACGACCATCGAAGTGAATAAACAACATGTCAAGGTCCAGTATGATAAGTCTGTCTGTCCTCGATAGTATTATGAGAGTTATTTGGTACTCTTTTATGACCAATCCAAAGAACCATTAGGGGTAGGAAAGTTCAATACCATGTGGCACAGTCTTTATATCGTGACATGTCTTAGAAAAAGAAGCCTATTAATTAGAAGATTATGAAGGGAATATTATAGCTAAGCCTAGGAATGGGCTCTAATTGAAAAGATATTACTCTTGAGCCCTAAGATTGGTCGTAACTCTTTGTATACTAGTATGTTTTAGTGTATACATATCTTTTCCTTTGTGTCATCGAATTTCTTATCGAGTTTTCCCTTGGTTGGAATATGTCAATGGAGTCATCAGTTTACTTAGGATTCGTAGACGATGCCAGTCATCATACATAGAACTTGGCTTCCTCTTCTTGGGTCGTTTACTCACCTGAGGGTCAACTGGTGGCTTCAGGTGGCGTTTGTCTAGGTCCATCAACGAATAATGTGTCCAAATATAGTGTTGTTATAGAGCTTTTAGGCGATGCCATTTCACATGGTATTCATTCTTTAGAATTTCACCTGGATTCCTAGTTAGTAGTATGTCAGTTGAATGAAAATTACTATGTGTGAGACCCTACTCTACTTCGACGGTTCTTATGGGTACGAATTTTGGAACGACATTTTGATTTTATTACTTACCATCACATACCTAGAAGTTCTAATTATGTATCCGATGCATACGCTAATTATGTTTTATATTGGTATTTGTCACATAACTAAAGAAAATAAAACACATTCACCAATGTACACATTGTAATATAAGTAAAGTTGAAGACAATTGTTTTTTATATTTCATCTCTCCAAAAAATATGGCGTCATAGTACAAAATTGGGGTTCACACCCTCAAAATACATATACGGGTGATCAATACAATAACCATGACATCTACGTCTGTGGAGCCAGATGTGTGTCATGATAACATTGTATGGAGTTTGCGAGATGTCAAAATATTTTCACCCAAGAATAGGGCACACCTACCACCTGTTGTTGCATTGCCTCTGGCAGATCCTCTACCTGAACCATGGGAATTCTTTGCGTCAAACAAGACATATTTTGAAGCACTCTCTCAACATCTCCTCCTGTTGGCTCATCCCCCCAGTGTCTCTACTAATGTTCTGGGAGTCTATCCGGCCTACACAGACCCACATCTGCATAACAATACATTTTTGAGTTAGTACTTGACATCATCCATTTTTTTTTTTTTTTTCCTCTACAAAAATACATAAAAATGAAATATTCAAAAATAAAATTCATACCTATGTCTCCATAGGCAGAACCTCGTGGTAATGGCATGTCCATATATCCTCTGAATTCGATCCCTGTATATGGTTATTCGTCCAGATCTATCACCTATCGATGCCACTAGAAGAAAAACTTGTCGTTGTAGGGTGTTGGTACCCTACCACCTCCCAACCGCCTCATCACCTCGGTCCACCATGCCATGGATGGATCACTAATTCCATGCAGAACAATATCAACTCTAGAGCCCAAGCCTAGGACCTGCTCGAATAAAAAACCACATAAGATAGATGCAAACCCAAAATTTATCTTTCTACCTTGTTTGCAGTCTGTCAGTTGGCTCTTCATGTTGGCCATTAGTGAGGTGCACAAGTTGTAAACCATGGGCTTGAAGCACTCCACCTAGTAGAACATAAGTGACCTTGATGCTTGATGCAACGAGGTTGACCCTGTGATCTGTGTAAACACTAGGAAAATGATATCGAGACTCAGGTTGTTGATCACTTCGATCGTGAGTTGGCTCCCAACCTTCTCGATCCCTACAACACAATGAGTGGCTATGTAGTCATCTATATTCATACCAGTCCCAGCTCCTTGGGATTTTAGGTTCACCACCTCACCCTGACATGACAATCCTATTAGAAAGTATATGTCCTCGACTTCAATCCTCAATGGTTTCCCATCAAGGTTGAAGGCCTCTGTATTTAGATCCCAGTAGTTCACCAACATCTGGAGTAGTCTCACTTGATCCCTCATGCCTTTGAGAGCCCAAAATTTATATAGCCCACACCTTCTTAATGCCATTTGGGCCTCTGGATCTCTTTCTATTGCAACATCAACCTCTTCATGCTCTCTTTCTTTCCACTCTAGCACCATCTTGCAAGTTTAAAATCAATTTTTGAGTCAATATCATTTTAAAAATTCAAGTCACAGACTTGTACACAAGTTGGAGGTTACACATTTGTGTATAGAGATGCATATACACAGTATGTTTTTATAACAGTCATGTATAGGGTTGCATATATGTGACCCGATGATCTACAACCCGTGTATACCCTAGTTTCTAATTTACGCCTTAAAATACTCAAGAATTAAAGCCTAAATTAACATTTTAAACCACGAGAATGAAGAGAAAGGAAAGATGACTTACTTGGTCTAGACAGTTGTCAATTAAGTCACTCGTATATCTTGTAATTGACAGTTGAATATCGGGGGAAATTTGGTCCAAAATGCACTATTTGGGTAAAAAATACAAATGATATGGTAAATTGGTTATTTTTTACTATTTATAGATAAATTTTACCCACTTTACATAGTTTTTGCTAAATATTTTGGCTTAGTGGACTAATAATGTAGTGGATGGAGTTGGTTTTGGTGGGATTATTGTGGTTTCTAGCATCATGCCACCCATTCATGACTTTGGCAGGTATTTTCGCTGACCAACATATAGGATAGGTCATCGCTCTGTTTTGCACACTTTCATTATCCTATAACTGCAATCCTACATTCTCCAACACTTCATCTATGAAGGGAGTAGGTAATAGTTCATGTAGGCATGTATCATTCAACTTCATTAAGTCAACACATATTAACACCCCCCTTTGTTTCTTCTCCTAAACTACCATCGGGCTTATCCATTCTGATTCCTCAATAGGTTCTATGATTCCAACTTCTAACATCCTATCCATTTTGGATTTAACTTTTTTTTTTCTGTATATGGGATTCAGTCTATATGGTCATTGTCTGATCGGTATTTCCTCAGCTCCAAGTGGTATCTTCATTTCTCCTAGATCTCCTGCTATGCCTTTCATTTCTGTGAACATTGTTGGGAACAGGTCTTTATACTCGCGCAGTAACTCTATTTTACTTTCCATTGTTTTCTCATCCCAATAGTCTCCAATGCTAGCCATTTTGGGGTTCTCAACTGTCCCAATGTTTACTTTCTTCACCTTGATTGGTGAAACAATTACTTATTATTCTAGAGTTGGAACTTCCACTTCTCTCTTTGTTATAGCCCTAAATCACTCTACACGTGCATACCTAGGCTTTGTCCCTCTTACTTGCATATTTTTTCAAGACATCACTGAGTTGCTCTTCTAAAAAACCAAAATTTTGAAGATGTACGCACCCTGCTCCACTACTTCCCGCATACATATGTTTTCTACACCACTACAACCCATGTACATACACATGTTGCACCACTACAACTCGTGTATACTTGAAAAAGTTGAAAAAAATAAAAATTTGCAAGGAATTAGTTGAGATTACGGGCTATTGGGTAGTTTCCCAACTAATCCACTACCTATAACCTATCACCCAACCGAATAACCATCATTTTACCATATAAAAGGAGGTGTTGGGGTCTCATTCCACAGCTGGACATAAGAACAATGAAACTTTTCATGTTTAACATCCCCTCCTTGCCCCAAGTAATTGCATCCCTTTTGTGAGAATTTCCCTTGCATTCCTAATCAGCCACTCTTTTTCCATCAGAAACCCATTCACTTCCCAAGAAGAGATCCAAAGGTTGAGAGGAGAATCCAGACGAAGGTGCACTTGGATCTTGGTGAAGAGGAGCCTGGACTAGGTTCATGGAGCAGTAGTCGACTTTGGTTGTAAGTGATCATTGTATTATCAATAAAAGAAGTACTTTTCCTGTCCCAAACCATGATGTATCAAATGTCTACATTTGATTTATGTTTTTATTCTAACATATAACCCTAGTTTGTACATGAAATGCATGCTTGTAGCTCTCTATTTGTCTGTCTTTGAATGCAGGCTAGACTTGGGAGGAATTTTGCAGTCAGTGAAGCTATCAAGCACGAGAGGATCTGCCTACATTAGAGGGTTGTGATCTGCCTACATTATGAACCCTAGTGTAGTATTAAGGGTGTTTTTCCCCACTAGCACTCTTGCCTTCAACTTCCCCAATCTGAATATCACACGGGCCATCTTCATCTGGTGCTTCTCCCTGCATGTGGTTGCATGATAGTAGTTCTTTCATTGTCTGTCTGTTTTGCTGTTGTTCTTCTGTCATGAGTTCAACCTTTGGTTCTTTAATGAATATCACCCCTTTGATTTGTTTAAGTGTTGTCTCTATGTTGGTGTTATCATGCTCAAATGATAAAGTGTCTGCAAAGTTTTGTTGTAATATTTTCGAGGTCATAGTTCCTCTGCGCAGTTCTTGGTTTGCATACCAGTTTGTTGGGATACCTTCTAATGTGTGAAAAAAATGATGAGGCCATTCCTATGATGGTGTCATCCTCCATAGAATTATACACGTATCCAAGTGTTCTACTAGTGCTCCATGTCCATCATATTTATCTAGTTGGTTGCTTCCTTGTTTTGTGCTAAACCTAATGCGCATTAACCATTTACATTGGTACCAATATTTCACTTTTTGTTTGTGCACACCCCACCATATTGTAGGTGTTGCCTTGAGTTCTATATCCAGGGATAAGAGCCTTTGAGTTTCTAATATTTCATCTTCATACTTTGTTAAGAATGCTTCTAAGTCGTTCACCCCATGGAAGCTGGGAGGTTCTATTATCTTCGTACCTACCCATCTTACTGCATGGTCTATTCTTGCGCATCTTCTTGTGGAGACTTCATGTAACCTCTGTTGCCAATTTTCTAATCCCATATCTGAGTCTGATGCACATAAGGTGATGCTTCACCAACTAAGTACCCCATCTGTAGTTGGATTCACGTAATATTCATCTCGCGTAGTTTTTCTATACAACTGGTTATTTTCCTCCAGGTCCAAGCAAGTAGGTTCTACAAATCTTTTCTCTTCGGATGGGTCCAATGGCACAATGTGTTGATATTATGGTAGCTTTGGGAGGTATGAACCTCTATTGTGACCTTTCACAAGATTAGAATGTTCCAGAAGGAAGCAAAGAAATGAAGGAAACCCTAGACAAGATGTCGATGGCAGAAATATAATTAATATGAATTAATTAGTACCCAGAAGGAGAAGTCGGCCCAGGAAAGCCTGTCAGAATTACTATAAATATAGGGTGCCAATCTCTCATTATCCACACTTCTCAGAATTGTAGAGAGTGGTTTCTGTGCACTACACTCCAACAATTTTGTGCGCAAGTCCTGGGGAAGGTACTGCGCTAGTTTTTGGGTGAGACTATCTATTCAGCTTGGTTACTTCTTGCTTGGTGCATTATCCTCTCTTGGCTATTGGACTTCTACCATGATTCTTTTCTCTGTCAAGGTCAAGGTGCTCGGAGGGTGGCTTTGTCCTATGGTTGGGTGACAAGGGTATTGTCAATGGTAAAACAAGCACAATCTTTCATATTCTAAAAGGTTATGGGCCCACACCCCCTTCATTCAGTATAAATGCTGGAAGGAAGCATAGCCGCTAGGATATTGAGCTCACTGAGGAACTACTGCTAGGGTTACTAGCAGGAGCAGCTTCCAAAGACACTGTCATTAGGGTTACTAGCAGAAGCAGTTGCAGAAACCCTAATCTCAGATTTGACACCTTGTGATGGAGCATCTCGCTCAAAAATAAGATATTCAGATGCACCCTAACTCAACGCACCTTTTGGCTCTCTCAGAAGACAAAAATGATGAAGTTGAAGTTTTGGATCAACGCATGGCCAGTTACCAGTCAACCGAAGACATGAGTGAAATGATCAGTCTTTTACACTACTCAGCACTTACTGGAACGATTGAACATGACATGTGGATAATCGATAGTGGAGCTTCTTGGCACATGACAGGAGATCAAGCCAGACTCTCAAATCTAAATGAGAAGAGTACCTCGTACAAGGTAGAGCTTGGAGACAAAACCACTTACCCCGTGGAAGGATTTGGACAAGCCTCCATCAAAATGAAAATAGGTAACTATGTTCACTTAAGCAATGTTTTATATGTACCTGGTTTAGAAAATAATCTTGTATCAATATCTTTCCTAAAAGACAAGGGAAACATAATAGCTTTCATGGATGGAAAGGTGTTATCATGGCATAAAGACTCCAACATAGAGAATGCTAGGGTTATTGGAAGTTGTGAAGGAAATCTGTATATACTACTAGAACAAAATGAAGAAGATCTTGTACACAACGAAGTCAACCCCAATGAGCTTTGGCACAGAATTTACGCTCACATTAACTATCAAGCATTACCCTTTCTCAAAAGGATGGTTGAAGGAATACCAGAGTTTCAGTCTACACATGAAGGAATCTGCAAAGCATGTGCTCTTGGGAAGCATATCAAGAAAATATTCCCAAGCGACAACAACAGATCTAAGGAGATTCTAGATCTGATAGACTCAGATGTTTACGGTCCGATGCCAGTAAAATCTCTAGGAGGATCTTCTTACTACATAATCTTCATAGATGACTATTCAAGAAAGACTTGGTTATATCTACTCAAGACAAAAGATGAAGTATTCAACAAGTTTCAAGAGTTCAAAGAAGAAATAGAAAATCTCACGAATAACAAGATCAAGACGCTAAGAACCGATAATGGTGGAGAATACACATCAAAGGAATTTGTTTCATTATGAAAATCGAAAGGGATTAGGAGAGAGTTGATTGTTCCTCATAATCCTCAACAAAATGGTGTAGCACAAAGAACGAACAAATCCATTGAAATAAACCGTAAAAGACTTACTAAATGATCAAGGTCTATCCATGTTCTTATGGGGAGAAGCAACAATGACAATAATAATAAGGTCAAAACACATTGAGATCAAACACTACTTTATTCGAGATAAAGTGTAGGAAGGAAAGGTAAATCTCGAGTACATCCCCACTGATGAGCAGACAACAGATATCCTGACAAAACCTCTATCCAGAATAAAGTTTTCATATTTCTGAGAGAAGATGTGGATCGTGGAAATAAATCCCTTAGTTGAAAGGGAAGAAATGATGCTCCAGGTTGGGAGGAAGCACTGAAAATATTAGTGAAAACTTTTATTTTGTGATTGAAAAATAGTCCAACTTGGACAGATTCTTTCCTGTTCGGAAAGTGGATTGAGATTTCTGACGAAAAACGATTTCCCATTGTGGTTAACATGGGAAATGGTCTAGATTACTGATGTATCATAGACAATGACTTCCCATTGTGGTTAACATGGGGAGTGGTCTAGGGAAGTCTCTCTTCTTGAGGGTTACTCAAGAAGAATCGCCCTCCTTGCCAGACAACAATTTCTCATTGTGGTTAACACGAGGAATGGTCCATTTTGGAGGTTGATACAAGACAATCTTTTCCTCTTGTGGTTAACAGAGGAAATGGTCCAGACATTCATTTATTAGGGTTTATACATTCTCTCCAGGGTGCACTTTGATTAGTGTAGGAAGAATGGCCCAGGGTGGGGAATGGTCCAGGCTCAACAATTAGGGACAGACATTCCTTAGGGTAGATTTAGTCTCTCCAGGTTACCCTTTGTTTAGTGTCGGAGGAATGGCCCAGGGTGAGGAATGGTCCAGGCTCAGAAATCATAAATAATAATTCTTACTTGTTTGAGAAGAATAGGGAAGATATCCCATTGTTGATGTTCTATACTGAGGGCATATATTCTTTCAGATCTCACAGATGTGAGTGAATGATTGGCCCAGATGGTTCAGTTTATTTTAACAATATTTTATGTGTAGGTTGTCACCAGATGATTGTTATGGAGACTACCTGTCTCCAGAAAATAGAGATATACTACTGTGGTGGATATGTTCGATTGTTTATGACTATGTGTCTCGGTTTGAGTAGTTGTATACTACCGTGGATAGACATATTTGTGTTCTATCAATTGATATTGTACCAGTTTTCATAGGAGATTATCTAGTTGGATAATAATGACAGTGCTCAAGACCATACGTCCCTAGCTAGGAGGGAGTGTTGATATTATGGTAGCTTCGGGAGGTATGAACCTCTATTGTGACCTTTGAAAAGATTAGAATGTTACAGAAGGAAGCAAAGAAATGAAGGAAACCCTAGACAAGATGTCGGTTGCAGAAATATAATTAATATGAATTAATTAGTACCCATAAGGAGAAGTCGGCCCAAGAAAGCCTGCCAGAATTATTATAAATATAGGGTGCTAGTCTCTCATTATTCACACTTCTCAGAATTACAAAGAGAAATTTCTACGCACTACAGTCCAATAGTTTTGTGCGCAAGTCCCGGGGAAGGTACTGTGCTAGTTTTTGGGTGAGACTATCTATTCAGCTTGGTTACTTCTTGCTTGGTGCATTAACCTCTCTTGGCTATTGGATTTATACCATGATTCTTTTCTCTGTCAAGGTCAAGGTGCTCAGAGGGTGGCTTTGGCCTATGGTTGGGTGACAAGGGTATTGTCAATGGTAAAACGAGCACAATCTTTCATATTCTAACACAATGAATCTGTATTCTCTTGACTTGAAGGTCATAATCCACATCTTTAGGTTGATTATGAACTGGTTACCAAAATCCCAATCCAAACCAAGCAATGTCGGATAAGGTGTTGTTCCATCCACTATCTCGATTACTTCAAAGTCATATTTAGTCTGTACTCCATCCAGGCCTATTGTTACTCCTTTTAGTCTTCCAATTGGTAGAACTCTATTTTGATTTTCTAGTTTCAGATGAACAGGTGAATATCGTAATGTGGGTTCTCCCATAAATTTCCATGTATTCTTGGGTAATACATTAACTTCAAATCCTAAATCCAGTACAATATATCCCATGTTGTAATCTCCAATGTTGGTGTTCATCCTGAACTCCCTACTTGTTCTCCTCCTGGTATGTAGGTGATTGACTATTTTTTGTTCTAACTTTCCTTTTGAGCATATTTTGTAATACTTTAATAGAGGATGGATCATTTAACAGTCTAACACAGGATTGAAAAAAACCCTTAATGGTACATACTTGTCCCAGTGGCTGTGGTTTTTTGGTGTGATCCAATGATGGAGGAATCTTGTACTCTAGTACTTACTTATTATGCTGCACAGTTGATGTCAATGCAATGTTTGGCTTTAGGAATTCTTGTGTGGCTTTCTTGAATATCTCCTTCTTGTTTCACACATCAAAATTCTTCTTTGGTTCAACATTATTCTTCACCCATTGGTGTTGTATTGGCTCTTGTCTTAGTGCGTTGTTTCCTATTTTATCTCCTCCACATGTAACTATGTTGATGTTTCTCCCTTCATCCATTTATTCTATCAAAATTCGCTGAAAATTCTGATTGTTCTGATTC
>JASDQU010014844.1:0-41051 GCA_032191745.1 Picea mariana
AATAAAGTACCAAGGCAAGTGTTTCTCTTCCCTAGGCGCCTAAGGGGGAGAAAGTGCCTAATGTGGGTCCTAGTCATTTAATTTGTGAGATGCAAATTAAAAGGTGACTTTATGATTAAAGTGAGGGTGAGTGAAGAGACACCAAATCTCAGCCACCCATCTAATCTAATCTCAATCGTTAGATTAGAAAACCCCTCACCTTCCCTCATGAGGTCGACTTGGGCAAGAGGGCGCACCCATTCTTGGGTAGTTGAAGCATTCTTGTTGAGAGAACAAGAGAGAGCAAGAGAGAGGTCGAGCTGAAGAAAAGAGACAGCAGCTGAAATTTCTGAGAGTATTGGCATGCATTCCAAGGCTGCCGTATAGCATTTTATTGGCACAAAAATTGAGTCTTAGCAGAGTTTTGGCAGAAATTTCGAGACAGTTCGTACAACATTAATTGCTGGGACAGCCGTACAGTTGTACGAATTTCTGGTTCAGAAATCGAGGAGCAAAGCTACAGGAATGTCCAGATAAGTTTGTGTAAATTTCTGAAGATGAATATGCTGTAAAAGAATTTCTCAGAAGCTCATAAATAATACAAAGCCCTCTCTCACTGGTTTTCCCCTTGTGGGTTTTTCCAGGGTCGAAGTTAGACCGAAATTCTTTGTGTCTAGGGTTAGGGTTCCATCTCTTGGAGAATTGAGATTAGGGCTTTGAGATGAAACTCTAGGGTGTATTTGGTGATGAAGAAGAAGAGAAGAGGACATCTTGCCTTGGAGGACTTGTTTGAGTGATCATGCATGTTGAAGCTCCTTGGTTGGGCTAGGGTTTTCCTTGGCTAGGGTTTTGGAGAGCTAGTGGTTTGTACTAGCCTTGTGATAAGGCTATGGTATGTACAACAACTTCATCTTGTGTATATTAATGAAGTTTTCCGCTGTCCAATACTTGTGTAAATTGCAGATTTATATTTCAGCCATGTATGTTTTTCGTGAATTGTTATTTACAGCTATATATGTCTTGCTGATTTGACATAATTAAAGGGCAATTTTGTTAAGTGATTTAACATCATAATTGGAGAAGTTAAGGGCTGTTTTACTGCTGTAAAAGTGAGTTTTCAGATATGGTTTGTGCATGATAAGATTGCCCTAGAGAACTGAAACTTATCAAGACACTTTGGTATCTTATCTCCTTGGATTGCATAGAAGATTGGGTTATTAAGGATTGAAATATTGTTCACTTTCCACTGTTGCTTTGTTCCATATTTCATAACAGCCCCAAGTCTGAAAATTCACAGGGTTAAGATCGGGGAAACCTCAAGTCAAACAGGTGAAATTTTCATTTTGTATTAAAATCTTGGGGTTCAGAAATTTCCACAACCCGTTCAGATTGCCTGGTTCACTTGTTACCTTTCTAAACACTTAGCAAATTATTGTGGGGAGGAGTCTGGAGATACATCATTTTTGATGTGACAACTTGGTAAGGATTTGACAATAAAACTGAAACATACGGAAGAGTAATTGTTCTCCAATTAGAGACGTTATTAGGATCTCTAGCTCGAGCTTGGTGTTCCTTCTAGAAACAATCTCCCTAAGAGATGCCCTCATTATTTTATCATTCTAAACAATTGATAATGTAGGGCAGGTGACTCCCATGCTACCTTGTACTATTCAATAAGGATTCCATCAAGAACATGAGATTTCACATTTACTATCTTATCTACAGCTTCTTTAAGGTCCTTCAATGTAATGTATTAGTTAAAAAAAAAAACCTCTTGGCTTGGTTAAAGCTTGGTAGGGGCAACTTGATTGTAGGATTGAATTGGATCACCAAATTGACTTTGAAATTGAAAGACTCAAGCGTCGTAACAATGGAAGGAGTCAATAAGTTCTCCCAAGGAGTTATCTTAAGTTGCCAAAATTTGATAGAGGATGACATTTTTCATATTCTTTATTAATGCTTTGAAATGTTTTTTGAAACAGTCTACTATAACTTGGCTCTCAGTTTGAGTTCTTTTGGCATTTTGTATTTGTAGGGTGACATTTTGCACTTATCTTATATAATTTTGTCAAAAGTACTTTCTTCAAGCTTGTTCTTGGACTTTTACTCATTACTACTAACTTCTTTGTTGGCTCTCTTTTTGATCTTAGTTATTTATTTCCCATAAATCCCGAGGAAAGGGGTAATCCCAACAATGGTTTGGATTTGCCACTCAACGAATGATGAGTGAGAAACCATGTTTAATATGTTGATGTTTGTAGCATCGAACAAGTACTTACGCGCAGGTCTAAGTGTCTATATGTGTGGAAGTCATCCAAAGCTTTCTACCTTAGTAATTTACTTTAATTGAATGAATTATTAAAGTGATTTTATTAATTAATTGAGTTTAATTTAATGAAATGCTAAAGTTATTAGCATTGGTGAATTAAATTATTCTTAGCCATTGATCTCAAGTGAGGTGAGATCTAATCTCAATCATTGATCACTTTGGAGATTAGGGTTAGGGCATAATTCAAGATTATAAAAGCAAGGCTAGGTGAAGGGGTGAGACACATTCATTTGGAGATCTATTGGAGTCAGTGACTCATAGAGAGAGCAAAGGACTCAAGTAGATATTAACAAGGGTGAAGAAGAATTTTCCCCTAGAGATCTAATCAATCGAAAGGAGAAGGAAGTAGTAGCAGACAGATCTGGTAGCAAGGATAGATTTGGGTAGTAAAGCAGCAGTAGGTATAGTTGTGGAAAAGCCGCAAAGTGTTGTATGCGGGTTGTAGGTATAGTAGGGTGCATGCATAGGCAGGCCGTAGGTACAACAGAGCGTGTACATACGTAGGTTGCGGGTGCAGAAGGGCACGTACATACGCTGGCCGCAGGTGCAGAAGGGCACGTACATATGTGGGCCGCAGGCTAAGAAGGGTATGTACATACGTGTTGTACAGGTCTTGACAGGCACGTACAATTCTCACATGTCGCAGTTGCAGGGTCGTATAGCGGCGACAAAGTTGCTGGGTTGTAAGTGTTTGTTATACATTTCTATTTCTATTTTCAGTGCGTAGTTTTCCCAGTTTGGGAGTCCCTTGTAAGCCTGAAAGTTATTTGAATGAAAAGTTGATTTTGAAGGGGCAAATTTTCTCTGTGCTGTGTGAGGTTTAATTTCCATATTTTTGCTTCTGTTGTTTTATTTCCAGCCAGTATATTTTATTCTGTGTGTTGTAATTTGATTGCAAGCAAGGAAATACACAAGGTATTAAAGTATCTAGGTGCTGGGAATTTGAGTTTTTCAACATGGTATCAGAGCTTGCACTCTGAGAGGGAGACAAATTTCAGATTCACAACAGTTTGTGCAACAGATTTGTTAGATCTGCAAGGAGATCTTTGCAAATCTATAAACTAGCAGTGAGATTCTTGTGGGTGCTTGGAGGAATAAGCACATGACAGTGTTTTTTTGTGCAAATCTAGAAGATGGCAACAACCGGTCTAAGGTTTGAAGAGCGGTTGGATGGAGCATCTAACTTCTTTCCCTGGAAAGCGAGGGTAACCTTGCTTTTGAAGGAACATGACCTTTGGGAGATTGTAGAAAAGGTTGTTCCTACACCGACAAATGTAGCAAAGAAGGCCGCTCTTGAGAAGTGCATCAAAGCCCAGAGAGTGATCATGGACACTGTGAAGGATCATTTGATCCCTCACGTGGCAGAGAAGTAGTTGGCTAAGAGATGTTTAAGGCTCTAGTGGATTTGTTCTAGTGACAACTTGAATAGGAAGATATCTTGAGAAACAAGCTTAGATCCATCCAGATGTCAAGATTTGACAATGTTACCAACTAGTTCATGAGGATCACCCAGACTTGTGATCAACTTGCAGCTATTGGGGAGAAAGTGGATGACGTAGAACTCGTAAATGTGGCATTGAATGGTTTCACCAAGTCATGGGAACCATTTGTCAAGGGAGTCTGCACCTAGGAGAAACTTCCAGATTGGCAAAGGCTTTGGGATCGTTGCATCCAAGAAGAGACTCGAGAGGATTCTAAAGCCAGCAGGAAAGAAGATGGAGAGGAGAACATGGCCATTGTCAGTCATGCCAAGAAGGGCAAAGGAAAGGGTTCCAAGGGTAACAGTGAGGTGGCAACCTCACAAGCAGGTAAGAAGGACTTGAGTAAGATCAAATGTTTCACGTGCCACAAGAATGGTCATTATGCATCTCAGTGTTAAAAGAAGAAGAAGGGTAAGGAGAAACAACAATAGGTAGCAACATCAACAAAAACTCAGATGGATGAGTTGGCAACGAAGTTTGAGGAATTCACACTAGTATCTTGCCTTTCTACCAACATAGTCACAAGGAGTGCATGGTACATGGATAGTGGTGCATCACGTCATATGACAGAAGCACGAGAGCTATTCAACGGTCTAACGAAGAAGGACTCAGGGATCCATGTGGAACTTGGTGATGATGCCAACTATGTAGTGAAGGCAGAGGTAACAATCTTGTGCCAGCTTGAGTCAGGAGGTTCATTTGAGGCCAAGGACGTGCTATATGTACCGGGACTGAAGAAGAATTTTCTCTCAATCTTAGTTATGGAGGAAAAGGGATTTTCCATCACGTTCAAGAAAGAGCAAGTACTCATACGTCTAGAGGGAGCTAGCCTAGACATAGCAGTGAGCATTGGGGTTAGAGAGGGCAAGTTATACATGTTGAAGGGAAAGCATGTCCATACGGCCTTAGTACATGACAATGACAACCCGTGTGAGTTATGGCACAAGAGGATTGGACATCTGCATCACAGGGCATTGTCGATTCTGAGGGAGATTGTCACTGGTCTTCCAGATTTCAGTGTTGAGCAACAAGGTGTGTAGTTGGAAAGAATGCTAAGGCAACTTTTCTAAGTAGCGAGAGTAGGTCCAAGGGGATCTTGGATTTTATTCATTCAGATGTGAGTGGACTGATGTTAGTGGCATCAGTGCAAGGAGCACTTTATTATGTGACATTCATTGATGACTTTTCCAGGAAAACCTGGATCTTCTTTATGAAGACCAAGGATGAGGTCTTCAATCAATTTTGAGAGTTCAAGGCCCAAGTGGAGAACCAGATAGGGAAGATGATCGGGTCTTGAGGTCGGATAATGGGGGAGAGTACACCTCCAATGACTTCAATGATTTCTGCAAGGAGGCAGGGATCAAGAGGGAGTTGACAATCTCATACAACCCTCAACAGAATGGGGTTGCAGAGAGAAAGAACCAGTCCATCATCGATTTTTCTAGGGCTATGATACATGACCAGGATTTGCCTATGTTCCTTTGGGAAGAGGTGTGTAACACGACAATGTATTTCCAGAACATGAGTACTCACAGGATATTGGGGGACAAGACTCTCGACTAAGCATTCACAGGAGTGAAGCCATAGATAGGACATTTTGGGATTTTTGGTTGTCCAGTATACATTTTATTTGTGGAGAAGTGAACGAAGATGGAGCCTTCAGGACAGAAGGGCATATTTGTGGGGTACAATGAGACCTCAAAGGCTTACATGATCTTCATACCAGCGCAAAGGAAGACAATTGTGCGCAGAGATGTTAAGTTTGAGGAGAACTTAGCATCTAGGAAGTCTCATGAGTTACCACCAGTGGCAAAGAACGAGGAGTAGGAGGCTCCAAAGGGAGAACAACATTCAAAGGTTTCCAGTTCAGGGAGTCAACCTTCAGGTGGGGAGGAGGAGTTAGCCCCTTCCATTTTTGTCAGTCGACCCAGGTGGTTAGAGTAGACATTGAAGGATGCTCAGGAGCATGTTGAGGCTCCTAGGATCACTGTCAAGGAGAGCAGGCCTTCATAGAAGTTTCCAAACTTCATGGCACTAATAAGTAATTATATCGAAGAGGCAACAAATCATCAGGTTTATCAGGATGCTATTGTGCAAGATGGTGTGGGATATTGTGCCAAGATCGGAGGGATAGCCAGTTCCAAGTGGCAGAAGTACCTTCCTCGCTAAGAGGGAGTGTTGATGTTTGTAGCATCAGACATGTACTTCTGCACAAGTGTAAGTGTCTAGACATGTGGAAGTCGTCCAAAACTTTCTACCTTAGTAATTTACTTTAATTAAAGGAATTATTCAAGTAAAGCGCTTAATTGAATTGAATTTAATGAAATGCTAAAGTTATTACCATTAGTGAATTAAATTAATCTTAGCTATTGATCTCAAGTGAGGTGAGATCTAATCTCAACTGTTGATCACTTTGGAGATTAGGGTTAGGGCATAACTCAAGATTATAAAAGCAAGGCTAAGTGAAGGGGAGAGACACATTCATTTGGAGATCTATTAGAGTCCGTGACTCATAGAGAAAGCAAAGGAATTTTTCTCAAGGAGATCTTAGGAAGGGTGAAGAAGGACTTTCACCTAGAGATCTAATCAGTCCAAAGGAGAAGGAAGCAACATTAGGCATATTTGGTAGCAAGGACAGATTTGGGTAGCAGAGCAACAAGTACAACTGCTGATCAGGCCGTACAAGAGCTACAAAGAGTGTTGTACGTGGGCCGTAGGTACAACAAGGCACGTACATACGTGGGTTGTAGGTAAAAAAAACGCGTACATATGCGGGTCGCGGGTGCAAAACGGTGTGTACATACATGGGCCGTAGGTGCAGAAGGGCACATACATACGTGGGTTGTAGGATAAGAAGGGCACGTGCATACACGTTGTATAGGTTTTGACAGGCGCGTACAGTTCGTATAGGTTGCAGTTGCAGGGTTGTACAACGGCAACATAGTTGTTGGATTGCAGGTGTTTGTTGTATATTTTTGTTTCTATTCTTAGTGGGCGGTTTTGCAAGTTTGGAAGCCCCTTTATAAATGTGTTGAACTTGCACAAAATAGATCTAGCTAGAAAATAACAGACACATTTGCAGAGAGAAATTGAGAAAGAAGAAGCAAGAGAGAAAGAATGGAAGAATTCTCATTAACCGAATGAATAATGAATAATTTACACATTATATACTCTGTATAACTCAACCAATGCACACTGGAGGAGAAGCCAATGCGCCATAGTGGTGGTCTAGAGTGATTTGGACACACACTAGCAGTTACGGGAGTAAACTGCCACCTAGTCTAGTCTCTCGGGCAGTTATGGGAGTGAACTGTCACCTAGTTGAGTTAACTAGTCTATCAATCTTCAGTTAACTGACTAAAACAGAGTGAAGTGAGGAGGAGATCAGGGAATCATGGGTAATGCGCTAGTCTAGTGATGATCTCAAAGACAATGTGCATTAGCTGGTGATGATCACAATGTTGCATGGTGACAATACTAATGTAGCATCTAGACTCCACTCAACTGATCAAACTGAAGTGAAAACTGAAGAGAATATTCTTCCTAAAATATAGGATATTGAATAATGACTAATAAACATAGGAAAAATAAATCCTAGGTGTGTGTGAGGTAACTCCAACACCCCCCTGAACATCACTATGGTGAAAATAAAGAATGGGTCCCGACAACGAGGTCATGTTAGGTACCCAAATACAAAAGATACACTGAAATAAAGTGAGGAAAGAGGGAAAACCTCATGGAAAAACCCCCCCTCAAAGTACAATGTATGTAAAAAGAACTGATAGTTGTTAGGCAACTGTGTCCTTCACTCCAAGACGACTACGCAGAGAATGGAACTTCTACTTAATGAAGGTCTTGGTGAAGATGTCTGCAGTCTGTTTTGTTGAAGGACAGAACTGCAGGTCGATGATCCCCTCGTGTACTAAGTCCCGGATGTAGTGCATGTGAATCTCGCTGTGCTTCGTCCGCTGCCTCTGAACTCGATCTCTGCAGAACTTTTGAGTGCTCTAGTTGTCACACCAGATGACGATCGATCAATGAAATTGAATGCCCAACTCAGTGAGAAAATGTTGTAGCCACATAGCTTAAATGGTTATGTTAACTACCCCTCTGTACTTTGCCTCAGTTGAAGATAGAGCTATAGAAGCCTGCTTCTTGCTTGACCAATAGATAGGCCCAGAACCAAGACTGAGTGAGTAACCAGATGTGGACTTGCGATCAGTGCTACCGCTAGCCCAGTCAGAATCAGTTAACCCGATGAGATCCAATGTAGAGTCTGCTGCATAATGAATTCCAAAGGTGATGGTGCCCTGTACGTATCGAAGGATACGCTCTGCAACCTTCCAATGTAGCTCATGCGGCTCCTACATGAACCTGGAAATTGCGCCAATTGCATAGGAGAGGTTTGGTCTGGAGTGTGTGAGATACAACAAGCTCCCCACTAGTTGTCTATACCAGTGTTTTAAAAACCGGTCGAACTGGAACCGGAACCGGCCGATTTGATCGGTTTGATGGTCAACTGGTTCTAACCGGCCGGTTTGGTCATAAACCGGTCAGTTTGGTCCAAAAACCTAAAACCCCCTAAAACCTAAAACCAAAGTAACAAACAAGTACTTGGCTCATGGTTTCTCATGCAAGTTGGAGTTGTAAGGTGTTTTGGTGTGCAGCGGAGGGTTATTTTTCCTTATTAATGCTATTTAAAGAGGTCCCCACCCCCTCCATTTTGCCCACCCTAGTAATTAATGGTAATGTTAAATACTTAAAGTAAAAGGACATTTACTTAAATTTTTAACATTACCATTAATTGTTTCAAGATGTTTGAGAGTGGTTCCAACCTCATTGGACTTCATATGGAGAAAGTAGAATTTTAGGTCCCATTCAAAATTCAGCAGACTTAACAGTTTTCAGGATTTCAAGATTGGCAAGATTGCAATGTTTCCACTGGATTCTATCATGTATGAGGGTATGGAACTGACATTTAATCAAGAGAACCAAGCCCTTTATGTACCTCGACGTTGGTGGCATTGATTGTTGAACTCTTTTGTCACGACCCCAGTAAAAATGAACCCTTCACTCAAGTATAAACTCTTCTATTGAACTCTTCTCTTTGTCGTCGTGTCAGGTGACTTAGTAGTGTATGTGCACACCAACCTCCGTCTTATATACAAGCAGAGAGAAGAGTGGTTGAAGGGAAAGACAAAGATCTGGGATGTGTTTTTTGATGATAAGGGTTTGAACAACAGTGTTGAGTTGGCATTAGCCAACTTGGATCTTAATGAACTAGTGCTAGAGTTGGTCACTTTTGATGACGGTGATCCTCTTGAGGGGTCATCCTCCAGAGTCCACATCAACAAATGCACGGATTGCATTGGATATAGGGGAGGAGGAAGAGGATTGAGGAGAGAGCAGTGGTAGTGATGCCAATCTTGATGATTATGACATGGAGAACTACTGACAGTCACGACTCATGAGCTATGAGATTCTTCCATCTATGGTTCTAGTATCTAGATTCTACCCTATGGATATTTTGTATTTTTCATTGGCATTCCCACCTATAGTATCAGTGACTCTAACTTAGTATGTTATTTGATGTTGTAGAGGCCATTTAGAGCCTCCTTGAGTATGTATTTATGTTCCGATCTCTAGATATGTATTGCACTTGGTGTCGTTTTGATATATTCATGAGCATACTTTGGATATGTTGTCTCTAATTGTCTCTAATGCTTTGGAAACATGATTTAAAATCTTAAAAATATATTTTTTTCGTTAAAATTTAAATATTTTATGTATTTAAAAAAAAAACGATTCATTACCGGTTCCGGTTCCGGTTCAGGTTAGACCCTCGACCAGTTTCGGTTTTTAAAACTATGGTCTGTACAGTGTGCTGTCAACCAGTGGAGTGTCCCCGCCATCCTCAAGTTTGACTCCTAATAGGAAAGGAGTCGGAGCAAACTTGCAGTCTGTCATGTGAAATCTCTCAAGGAGATCTAGTGCATTCTTGGCCTAAGACAGTTTGATGCCTGATGCATCCTGACTGATCTCGAGTCCAAGGAAGAAGTGTAGCGGACCCATGTCCATCATCAAGAACCTGTCATGCAAAATCCTCTTGACTGCAACAATTGCTGAACTCGAGCAACTGGTGATCAACAAATCATCAACATACAGAACTAATAGTAGAAGTGAATCAACTGTCTTAAGCATGTAAACATCCGGGTCTGATTTACAACGTACAAAGTTCCGCGACAACAAGTAGGAGTCCATCTTGGCATACCATGCCCTCGGAGCCTGCTTGAGGCCATAAAGAGACTTCTTCAGTTGATAGACCAAAGATGAATCCTGCATAAATCCCCGGGGCTGCTCCATATAAATCTTTTCAGAGAGATCACCATGAAGAAATGCATTCTTCACGTCCATCTGATGGACTTCCCATCCCTTGGTTGCCGCAATGGCAAGTGCCAATCGTATAGAATCCATCTTCGCTACTAGAGCAAAGGTCTCATCATAGTCAATACCATGCACCTGCTGAAAGCCTTTGGAAACAAACCTTGCTTTGTATCTGCTAATCTGTCCATCCACTGCGCTCTTGGTCTTGTAGACCTATCTGCATATGACAAGTTTCCTTCCAGAAGGAAGGGGAACCAGATCCCAAGTCTAGTTCTCGAGGAGAGAGTTGTACTCCTCCTGCATGGTGGATTCCCAAAAGGGATTTCCAGCAGCCTCACCATAGGACTGTGGATTTGAAGACTGAACCAAGAAAAGATGCCTGGGTGGCAACAGTTCAGTGGCAGTGAATGCAAGAGGAGGCTCCTCGAAATCAGATCGAGTCCTGTGAGTATCAGTTGGATCCCCAACAAGATCCCCTGCATTGTGAAGAGTAGTCTGAGCCCACTTGGGCCTCGACTCTGGCTCTACATCTACATCTGCATGCATTGACTCTGCATCTCTAACTGTACTGACTCTATATCTGGATTTTCTGAATTCTGTGAATCAGAACTCTCATCTGAAGAAGAGTCGACATGTGCATGCTCATCATCTCGGACAGGTGGAAGAATAAAGGTTTGTTGAGGTACATGCGAGACACTTTCCTCGAATTGGACACTTCGCTCAATGATGAGTCGGTCCGAGGAAAGATCAATAAGTCTGTATCCCTTCACACCGTCGGGGTATCCAAAAAAGATGCACTTTGTGCTCTGTGGATCAAGTGCCTTCCTCTTTTCAGAGGGAATCCGGGCCCATGCACGTGAACCGAAAATACGAAAGTGGGTCAGTTTCGGTTTGAGGCCGCTCCAAGCCTCGTAGGGGGTCTTATCCTTGATAGATCTATGGGTCGATCTGTTTTGGATGTAGGTTGCACAATTAAGTGCTTCGGCCCATAATCTCTGTGGAAGTGACTTTGCATGTAGCATGCAAAATGCCATCTCTTTTAGAGATTTGTTTTTCCGCTCAACAACTCCGTATTGCTGCGTAGTATAGGGAACTGTGTGCTGCAATTGAATCCCTACCTCATGAAAAAGATTCTGGATCTCATGGTTGACATACTCTCCCCCGTTATCAATTCAGAGGATTTTGATTTTCTTTCCAAACTGTGTCTCAACAAGGGCTTTGAAATCTTTGAGGTGTTGAAAGACCTCTGATTTTTGCATGAGAAAGAAAATCCATGTGAAGCGTGAGAAATCATCAACGAAAATGAGCACGTACCTTGCTTTGTTGATTGATGGATAAGGGGCCCATGAGGTCACTATGGATCAGATCTAAAGGAGAGGAAGCCCTCTGTATCTTTCCTTTGTCGAATTTTTCTTGAGGGTGTTTTCCAAGAACACATCCCTCACAAATTCCTTTGGAGAAATGGATGTCTAGTAGACCATCAACCAATCCCTGCTTGCTAAGTTGTTGCATATATCTGAAATTTAAATGCCCGAACCTTTCGTGCCATATCCTACTGCTTTCATCAGCATGGGTAAGCAGTAAAGCAGAATCTGGTTCAATAAATTCAGAAAATGTATACAATCTAGATTGATGATTTACCTCACCGGTAGCAACCCTGGAATTGGTTTGCATGTCATAGATATCCACTGCATCAGGTGTGAATGTTACTTTATTTTCGGTGCTGGAATTTTCCATCTGATATACGGAGAGATGGTTGACGGAAAGTTTGGGAACGTGCAGCACATTCTCGAAACTTTCGTTTGTGAGTTCAATCCTTCTGGAGAAATGGATGTCTGGTAGACCATCAACCAATCCCTGCTTGCTAAGCTGTTGCATATATCTGAAATTTAAATGCTCGAACCTTTCGTGCCATATCCTACTGCTTTCATCAGCATGGGTAAGCAGTAAAGCAGAATTTGGTTCAATAAATTCAGAAAATGTATACAATCTAGATTGATGATTTACCTCACCGGTAGCAACCCTGGAATTGGTTTGCACGTCATAGATATCCACTGCATCACGTGTGAATGTTACTTTATTTCCGGTGCTGGAATTTGCCATCTGATATACAGAGAGATGGTTGACAGAAAGTTTGGGAGCGTGCAACACATTCTTGAAACTTTCGTTTGTGAGTTCAATCCTTCTTTTGTCAGTGACCTCGACTGGAGAGTTGTCCCCCATCAGAATGGGAGGACCTTGGCATGCATCCAATGAAGAATAGACTGCTTTTGTGGCAGCCATGTGGTGTGATGCTCCTGAATCTACGATCCAAGCATCGGGAGAGGAGTTGATAGCAATCAAGGCATGGCTAAATTTGCCTTTCTTGGGATTCTGATCTTCTGGCTTCTTCTTCTTGGCACCCTCGGGGATGCGATCTCCAAGGTTATTTTGCTGAAGTATTTGAGTCATTAGACCCGTTTGTATCTGCAAGCATGCAGATTCTAGATGGAATCCTTTATGGCAGTATGTGCATTTCTCCCATTTTCTTCCCCTTTCCACCTTTGGATCCGGAGGCATTGGTAAAGGGTTTTGAGTACCCTTCCTTCTTCGGATTTGCATGTGCTTTCCTTTTGTCTTTATCTTTAGATTTCTGATATTGATGATTGCTGCCATCTTGCACAGTAAGTTCCTGCACCTTTGGGCCTTTGATTTTTCCGATGTTGATGAGCTTGGTTTGCTCGTGTCAGGGATTCGATAAATTCCTCAAGAGAAGGCATCTTCCAGGTGGCTCCAGAGGCGAATTTGACTGAATGGAATGTGGATACGAACATTGAGAATTCAGGACCAAGTTTGAAGAGAATGGTGAGAACCATTTGTTTCTCCTCCTTAGATTTATCAACCCCGCAAGCCTTGAGTAGCGACAGTAAATCCTTAAATTTTGTAAAGAAATCTTGGAGATTGTCGAAGCTTTTTGGATCCAATGTGAGCAATTCCACCTTGAGCATGTGTCCCCTCATCTCATGTTGTTTTTCAAAGAGCCCTTCCATGGTGGTCTAGGCTTCATTAGGGGTTTTACAGGAAGATATGTGAAAAAGGAGATCGAGAGAAATAAGACTGCAAATTGTTTCGAATGCTTCATCCATTCGATTTAGATGCTTGGATTTTTCTATGGCTAATGTTGGTTTTGTTTCTGTGTTCATGGTTAACCTGTACAATCCTCTGCTTCGAAGATACATGATCATCCTCTCCTTCCATGCAAAGTAATTGTAAGGTGTAAGAATGAATTCTTTTGGGAATTCCATTTTTCCGCTGTCTTCAATCTTTGGTACCTGCAAAAATAATTCAGTGTGTCTTTTGCTTCGCAGTCTGTCGGCTCTGATACCATGTAAATGTGTTGAACCTACGCAGAATAGATCTAGCTAGAAAATAACACACACATTTGTAGATAGAAATTGAGAAAGAAGAAGCAAGAGAGAAAGAATGGAAGAATTCTCATTAACCGAATGAATAATGAATAATTTACACATGATATACTCTGTATAACTTAACCAATGTGCACTGGAGGAGAAGCCAATGCGCCAAAGTGGTAGTCTAGAGTGATTTGGACACACACCAGCAGTTACGGGAGTAAATTGCCACCTAGTCTAGTCTCTGGGGTAGTTATGAGAGTGAACTACCACCTAGCTAAGTTAACTAGTCTATCAGTCTTCAGTTAACTGACTGAAACATAGTGAAGTGAAGAGGAGATCAGGGAATCATGGGTAATGCGCTAGGCTGGTGATGATCCCAATGTTGCATGGTGACAATACCAATGTAGCATCTAGACTCCACTCAACTGATCAAACTAAAGTGAAAACTGAAGAGAATATTCTCCCTAGAGGAATATTCTTCCTAAACTATAGGAGACTGAATAATGACTAATAAACATAGGAAAAAACTTAGGAAAAAGAAATCCTAGGTGTGTGAAGTAACTCCAACAATTGTAAAGCTGGGAAGTTATTTGAATGAAACGTTGATTTTGAAGGGGCAAATTTTGTGTGTGTTGTGTGAAGTTTGATTTCCATATTTTTGCTTGCGTTTTATTTCCAGCCAGTATATTTTATTCTGTGTGCTGTAATTTGATTGCAAGCAAGAAAATACACAAGGTAGTAAAGCATATAGGTGTTGGGAATTTGAGTTTTTCAACATAGTATATGTTAGGCACCATGAATATGGGGGAATTCATGATCCATGATTGGGAAGCACACCTAGAATCCTATTATTGATGAGTGAGAAACCCACAACTAGCGGGTGACAGGGACCATGAATTGGGAAGAACCCATGGCTAGCGACTAACGAGTGTTAATCATTTCATCCAAAATTCCGTCGTGTTTAAATCTACCAATAAAAATATAATCCTCCAGTCTTCTAAATGGTTGTTGTGTGGTTTGTCAAAAAGATGAAACTGTTAAGCATGTTATTAGGAGTTGTAAAGTTGCCAGAGTGTGGTGAACCTATTGATTCACTATGTAAACATCCAATATAAATAGGACAGTACGCAATAATCCATTTAAGGATAGTAAATATATTTAATAATAATTGTATAAGAATGAATAAGATGATTACAAATGACGAATGAGGGCTTGTATATATATCCCGCACAGGGGTGCCCTTTCATAAGAGACATGATCTTTGATATGTCATGTCTCTTCATAATTAATAATTACTTATTACTTATTTATATTTATTTATATTCAAATTTCACATATTTATATATATTTATGTTTGTTACATTGCCTTCCCCTTAGAAATGCTTTGTCCTCAAAGCATGTTTATAGAGAGGCTTACTTCTTCGTTCTGGCTTGCAATGTCTTTGTATGACTCTATTTTTGGTGTTGTTAAGATTGATGATACCAAACGATATGAGTGACGAAGAGTTGAACATAACTGTCGAATTGTGAAAGGGTTAGATCATCCTAATTCAATCTTTTGCAGAATGTTGCACTTCCATGATGAATGACTATCATGAGATTTACTTGGGCTAGTATCAATATTTTTCGGACGATAAGTTAGTCCTTCTCATCCTGGATCTTCCATCGTTTGTACTCCAACATCTCTATATATTTTTTCTTCAACTGGATTGGCATCTTCTTGAGCTTTAATGTTTGGATTTTCAAGTATCTTTTCTTTCAATTTTCTGATTTGTTCTAATAGCTTGTGATTGAGGCTTTTCGAATGCGAATTTTCTTCATTTTTTTCTGAAAAGTTCTTGAGTTCTTGATTCTCTTGTTCCAACTTTTGAACACATTGTTTTCAAACCTTTGACTTCTTGATCTGTGTAAGTAGTTTTTTACTGTGTTCTTTTAAACGAGAAATTTCTTCTCTTTTATCCTTGATAACTTTGTCAATTTCTTTTTGCATTACTTTTTTATTTTCTTGAAGTATCACTTCTGAGATATCGTTAAAGTCTTCTGGTGTTATGGAATTTGGCGCTGATGTGGTATCTTGTAATGTTATCATTTTTTCCTTACAGGGGAATGTCACAAACTTTTTCTCCATGTTTAGTATGAAGGTACCTAGACTTTTAAACCAGGGTAATCCGATGACGATGTCAACTTCTTCTTGATACATAGTTGTAACATAGAATTGAGATATATACTCATATTCATCAATTGTCACTTGTAACTMYTTAATTCGAAAATAATCTTCCTTTCCAATTATATTCGGCTCTGGAATTAATAATTGATTTGTCAAATCAATATTCATGTAATTTGCATTATAGTCCAAGCTATTAACAATGTTTACCTCTCTTCCTTGAATATTTCCCTTTAATGTCGAAAACCTGCAACATACGGTTGGACAACCTTCATAAGTAAATCATCCTTTCCTCATTTTAGAATTGTCCACTTTGATCTTGTAATTTACGATAATTGATACCCTTTGATTATTAAAGTGGATCTTTTCTTGATAATTTCTTTTAATAACTTCATAATAAACCCTTAAATTCAAATTATATATATAAATTAGAACTTTATATATATCTCTTTTCTTCTTTAATAATGGAATACCTTTTTTTTTATAATAACTCTTTAATATTTTATTAAAAGAGCTTCCATGTATTTCAAAAAAGGATTTTTATACTCCTTTATATAATATATATAATAACTTGGATACTCTTTTTAATCTTACCACTGAATATATAATGAAAAATGTTTTTTTTTTCCACTTAATATTAAAATATTTATAATACCTTATCACTTTTTTACTCTTTACTTTTACTTTTTGGAATATCACTTAACTTTTTCATTTAAATATAATAATAATATCCCTGAAATATAATAATATATCTTTTCTCATATAATAATAATATCCCTGAAATATAATAATATATCTTTTCTCATATCAAATGAGTATCCTTTTTAACTTTAAATTGACTCGTTCCAATATATTTTTTTTCCTTTACTCTTCACCTTTTTCACTTGAATATAATAATAATCTCCAACCTGAAATATTTGAAATATCCTTTTTTAGAAAACAAACCTTCTTATAACTCCTTTGAATATATATACACTGATTAATATATATATATATATGAACTCTTCTTTAAATAATCTCCTTTTTACCTTTTTGTTTTGGACTGGTTGACTTCATTTATTTTTCCACTCACTTCTTCTATAATTTGTAAGCCCCTATAGTGGGTGAGTGAAAATCACACTAAGTGTACGTTCATAAGTTCATATAATGGTGAAATAAAACTAAGTATAATAATATCTTTTTTTTTTTAATAATTATTTATTTATTTATATATATTTATGTTTGTTATACAGAGCCTTTGGGGATGGGTTGTGGCTGAATACAGAATTCTCTTTGATGTCCTTTTTCACTAGAAATGATTCCTTTTTGGGGACAAATGCATGGTGTGACAAGTACGAACATCGAAGAAGTGTTTGGGATGTCATCAGATTGATAGATATTTTCTTTTCATATAAAAGGTGGTGTTGTGTAACTTTTAATGGGTGACTAACCTCTGCTCCATTTGAGAGAAGTCACAACTTTTAGATCAGAGTTGCCTGTATGGATCTTGCCCAAGATTGGCATTTTTAGGAATTATGTAGATTCTCTTGAGATTGGAGCCAAAGCTGACATGTTAGTTCATCTTGCCAATGTAGGGAGAGGTATTCTGTGTGGTCATGCTTGTGGCTGCATGATGTATAATTCTTGGTATACTTTTTATTGTTTAGTAATGAAGTATATGCATTTTCCGAAAAAGAAAGGTAAGAAAACACCCTTTTAATCCCTTAAATATCCCTTAAATATAGGTGCTTAATTGCAAAAGGGATACATTTACTTTGATGAGGATCCTTCCTAGGATTTTTAGTCTTCCCTCAACTATCAGTAACATAATATTGCATGGCGGGAGAGTTTTACTGGTCTACCATTCTCACTATGGACCATAAAAATTCCATGAAATAGAAGCAAGCTCTTAGGCCAATGCCAAGTTCATCTTTCATCAGTAGCATTGGGGCATAAATGCTGGGTAACTGTAAACTTCTTTATCAAAACTCAAAATAGTCCAACTCATTCTATTGGACTAGTCCAAGTTACCGGTGTTTTCCATTGGCCTTGCAGTGGGCATATTCATGAGGATCTGGGTGCTTAGGATTTTCCCAGTGCTGTTTTAGCATTTTTTACAACTACTATTTGTCAGAACCAAGCTATATTCTTCATGTGCAACTAATTTTCGAGATTATCTTTTTATTGGTAGATTTAGACATGATGGAATTGTTGATAAAATGCTTTAGTATATATAGTAAACGTAAGTACTAAACTAGTATCCTTTCTGATTTCTTGAGGCATAATTTACTTTGGAAGGAATCTTTGAAACTGTTGCAACTTTAAGATGTGTATTACATTCTAGAGATTTTTCAATTCCTAATTGCACCTAAATTCATGTTGCCATGCATAATTAGTTATTGCAAAGTAGGTTTCTGTCAATATTTTTAGTATCTAATTCTATCTTTTGGGAATGATATGAAGTGTTGCAGGTTTTGGAGCTTGGCTGTGGAAGTTCCCAAATGTGTGATGGATTGTACGGGGATGGGATTACACAAATTACTTGTATAGATATTTCACCAGTTGCAGTAGAAAAGACACAGAAGCGCCTGACAGTGAAGGGCTTTCATGGTCTGTGATTGAGGAATTCCTTCGTGGTTTTCAATCTTAAAATGAGATTTATTCAGTTAAATACTTATGCTAAGGATCTACAATGTTCATGAACCTTTCATTAACATCTTGATCAGATATAGTGGTCCATTCTTTCAAAAACATTACAAACTTGTGACTCTGGGGATATATTTAATCCATATCTTTTGTTGCAGGTGTAAAAGTTCTAGTGATGGACATGTTAAACCTTCCCTTTGACAGTGAAAGTTATGATGCTGTCATTGAGAAAGGGACCATGGTGAGCTCATGAAGACATTGTATTCTCCTAGATATAGTTATCTTAAAAGCCAAAAAGCAGCAATATAGAGTTGCATTAGAAACATCAATAAGATTTCTTCGATTTAGGTTTATATCAATACTACTGAATGTAAAAATGTTTTGATACTGTCATTGAGAAAGGGACCATGGTGAGCTGAAGAAGAAATTGTATTCACCTAGATATAGTTATCTTAAAAGCCAAAAAGCAGCAATATAGAGTTGCATTAGAAACATCAATAAGATTTCTTCGATATAGGTTTATATCAATACTGCTGAATGTAAAAATGTTTAATGGGCACAGAATGATATGATATTTGAAGTAAATATGTTGGAACATGGAAACTTTGCAAGCATACCTACATATTATCTGCTACATACTTTATTTGCTTTTACCTTGTTAACTGCTTCCTATATGCAAACGCCATTTTAGGATCAGACCGTAGAGAATTGAAATAACGGGCATGATTGAACGAGTCCTAGATTAGTAATGGGAATTAGCTATTAACAGCACATATTCTCTGTCTCTCTGAATGTGTTCCACCCCAAATTTGTATTCTCGGTTCCAGTGTCGGCCTTTGAATGGTTTGGGCCTTTCTCCTCAACTTGGTCTGACTTTTGACAACAATTGCCTTTTATCTTTTATCTTCTTTCTTGGTTTCAATAGATGTATTTGCTTCAGTTCTTATTGCTATTTTTTATTAGTCAATCCAAAGTGGTTCTTGGCACTCAAAAATTGTAATGGAACACTTTAAAGAGGAATGACATATGATGTTTGTGCTACATTAAAGGAGAAGGTAGACAGTCCATTTCATGACCCAAGCTTTATTTTAACCTGGATTTTTACTCAGTAATCAGGATAAACGTTTGAAGGACTTGTTATGCAGATTTTTAGGATATCGAGTAAGAAATTATCCTATTGATTTATTTTCTTTCATTAGATTAACACCCTTTTTCTCAATTTTATTTGTTTCATTTCAAGGATGTGCTGCTTGTGGATAGTGGTGATCCCTGGAACCCAAAGCCAGAGGCAGTCAGTAAGGTGAATGCAATGCTTAAAGGTGTTCACAGGGTTCTCACACCAGAAGGCATCTTTATTTCAATTTCATTTGGCCAGGTAACAAAAGGGACATTTTCCCTTGTAAATATGCTGGATATTTAATGGTGATTAGTAGAACATGCTTACATCCACACAATATGCTTCATCAAGCAAAAATTGTGCGACACTATGACCTTTCTTGATTACTGTGCATTGTACATTGATAGCATTTTCATTCAATAAACAGAAAGTATATCTATTTTCCTATTTTTGTGTTTTACAGCCACACTTCAGGCGCCCACTTTTTGAAGCAGCTGGGTTTACCTGGTCCATGCAGTGGAACACTTTTGGTGATGGGTTTCATTATTTCTTCTATACTTTAAAGAAGGTGTGGTTTCTTAATTACTTTTCTGGTTTGTATTTTCTTGCATTTTCAATCCATACCGTAGGGGTATACTTGTTCTAGTAGATCTTCTTACCTACATCAGCTCTTTCAGGGAACAACAAAGGCAAGCTTTAACCAGGACAGAAGAGAAAAAGAAGTTAATTGGAATTCTATTTCATTATATCAGGAGCACTTAGATTCTGAAAATTATCTTTTTCAATCACATCTGGCTGATGACAATGATCTTGAAGATTAGAAAGCTGTTACAAATGTGTTATCGTAAATTACTACCTCGAGTAGCTGTAATTAACATCATGTGGACAAGTTGATGCGTGTTAAAATCCATGGGATACTACCTTGATTTTTTACTTAGGAACTGTACTATATATTTCAACTGTAACACTATAATGATTTTTTTAGTTAAAGCTGTATCCTTTATTCTCGTCTCTTTTAATAATAATTTTACATGAGTTATCTCAGAACTTTGAATTGTAGATTGAAAGGTTTTCATCACAAACAATTTACTAAACCACTTTTAAGTGATGGCATTCTAACAATTCATGTAAGAACTGAAGATACACGAATTCTATATGGAATTCTACGTGGACCTAAATATTCTAAATATCTGGGGTGGTCTAATTTGAGTTTCCAAAGCATTGAGTTGCAGATTACTCAAACTTGGCTGATAGCTATTGGGCATGCTTTTTTTTTTTATAAAATCCCCATTTTTTTTCCATAACTGTGTTGTGAAATGGCATTTTATCTACTCCTTTGGATTCTCATGTCAGAAGTTTTATTTATAGATTGAATGTGCTCAAGCTTTTCTGCAATGTTTACTGTTTTGGAGTCCCAAGTGTTTTGTTTAATGAGCAGTTATGTATTAGCAAGGCCTTACATAACTGCTCATTAAACAAAACACTTGGGACTCCAAAACAGTAAACATTGGATTTTTGTTGTTGTTGGTAAATATGGGAAACACCACCCACATTAAACATGGGAAAGTGCATTGTCAAACTGGACCATTAGATTTAGTTGTTGTTTCAGAGGGGCCTCTACGCCATGCCAAACATCTAGGGCTTACACTTGGCACCGTAAATTAATCTAGCACGTTCTTTAGTGAGTTAGAAGCTTGATGGGAAGGACTACACCAATTTAAGTGCAGGATCAAGAATGTCGATAAGAATGTTGTGGGAAGTAATAGATGGCATTGAAACGATGTTGACTGAAGCAAGCAAACAAAAAGCATTCATCCACGATTAATCAGCGCTTGTCATTAGTGGCATGTCTATTGCAGAGGAAATTATTTGTCATAGATGCAAAGTCAACAAATGATGCATAGAAATCTTTAAACAAATTGAAAGAAGCTTTAAACAAAACTAAAATGGACCAAAAATTTGTAAATTTTGCACACTTAGAATGTCCAAGGGTATCTTGGTGATTGGACATCTTATGAAATTAAAAAATATTATTGAATATTGGTTTGTAGTAGGAGAAAAGATGACAGAGAAGGATGTTGTCACAACCCCAAGGTTTCGCCCCTGCCCGAATTGTTTCATCCCAGGGCCTTGGCGATCGTGCAACGTTGCCTTGTGGTCGTCGCAGGGGCTTGGCCCACCTGCGGCCAATGGCAAGTAGGCTATGCATCCTCATCTAAAGGCTGCCCATATCTCCGCTTTAGACTACAAGTGTTAAGCCAACAACATACCTTAACAGTTATGCCAAAATAATGTTTTCTTTACTTAGCCAAATATTTTACCAGTGGATGTCACAAGTAAGAAACACACCACAACAACACAAGTAGGCAAGCACCCAAGTCAGGTGCCTTAGGATTTTATTAAAGAAGAGTATTAACAGAGTACAATAAGGGGGAGCTCGACAACCACTGCAGCTCCTATTCCAATATCAACAAACAACTAAGGACCAACTGCCCCATTGCCCCCTTGTTGCATACAAAGTTACAAACCCCTTGAAGCACCCTGCGAGCCTGCCTCTTGCAGGTCTCGGTCTTAAACTCAACGAGTTGTTTCAACAAATCTGCAATCATAGCGTTGTTTCCCTTGTACTTAGCTCTCCACTTGGATGGTTTGCATACTGGCCCGTGCCCTTGTTTTATACTTGTCGAAGCCTCTAACTAACTCTGCGACTCACGGTTGCCCATGCACCCTCCAATGTCTAACTGGACCCAAACCAACAACTTGGTCTATATGTTGCAACCGTTCCACGAAGAAGGGGAAAAGGTGGACGTGCACCCCTTAACTTGGGTAATCGTCCAACTTCCTTGGTCGCTCCCATAACTTGGTTGCAATCTTTGTCTGGCGTGGCTCGTCTAGCCTAGTGGTCACCACCGTCGTCTATCATGCGCACACGTCTGAGCCAGTCGGTCAGGCAGTCAAGCACGTCACAGCATGAGGGCATTACATCCTCCCCACTGTAACTGTTGTCGTCCTAGCAACACCCTACCAACACTCGTCTGAGGGCGCCAAGGTTTGCTTTCTCAAACTCTTGGATCTTGTATTCATACTTCCACAAAGACTCCTCTCAATTGTTCTCTTCATTCGTTAAATCCTTCCAACTGACGAAGAACTCGTCGCTTATTTCGACCATGCTTGGACGATTTGTGAGCTAGCACTTTCTCCACTTCTTATTCCGGTCGATCTGTGATCATGGCAGGTGATTGATATGGTCTTGCCATGTCAGGACCTCATTGTCAATTTTGCAAGTCCACAACTGGCTAACGTGAAACACTCAATGAAAGGCACTTAAGTGATTTGACAGCTTCAATTTGTGTGCGATGTCGTTGATCTTCTCAAGGATTTTGAACGGTCCCTCATACCTCCATAGTAGCGCATAACACATGCCCGATGGTGGTTTGAATTGATCTTTACTTAGCTTGAGCAAGACCTTGTCTCCTACTTGAAACTCCAACTCTTGCTTGCCTTTGTCTGCCAAATACTTCATCTTTTCGGCTACCTTCATCATTTGAGCGTGTGCCAACTCTAGCTTGTCTTGCCACTCCTTGACTAACTTCAAGGCTGATGGGTTGCTCCCATACAACCTTGTCAACAAAGTGTGTGGTGTCACTGGTTGCTGCCTGGTGGCCAACTTGAATGGACTATAACTTGTAGATGATCTCTTGTACAGGTTATAGTAGAATTGTGTTGAGTCCAACAACTCCGACCAATTCGTTTGGTGTGCCTGAACGAAATCTCTCAAGTAGTTCTCCAACAAACAATTGATTTTCTCCATTTGTTTGTCGGTTTGCGGGTGATGACTTGAGCTCATCAATAGTTTCATCCCCACAAGCAGAAACGGTTTAGTCCATAATCATCTGGTGAACCGAGCTTCACTACATGCTTTAAAAGCATCCTTGCGACCTCCTCTGCTGAACATGGCGCCTTTGTGGGCACAAAGGTTGTGTACTTGGAAAATTTGTCCACTATTACAAAAATTCTATTGTAGCCTTGTGCCATCAACAGTTGAGTGATGAAATCCATTGAGACGCTTGTCTGTGGTCTCTTTGGTATCAACAAGGGTTGGAGTGGACCTACTAGCATCTTGGTCTCAATATTTTATCTTGCTAGCATGCCAAGCAAGTTTGGACAAACTCCTCCATGTCTTTCTTCATGTGCTCCCAATAATAACCTCGTTCCAACAGAGATAAAGTCCATTGCATCCTTGGGTGTTTTCCCGCAATGAGTCGTGACGCTTTCAACAGATATCTGCGCAGGTTGGTAGACTTGGGCACGTACAACCATCCACCAAAGTATAAAAATATATCCTTAAACCAAAACTTTTTGGTCTTCCCCTCCCTTGCTTGCTTCATAATGTCCAAGGTAGTGGGATCGTTCGCCAATCCCACCTTGATCTTCTCTTGCAAGTCCACCAAGACTTGTGTTTGATTCTTCATGGGCATTGGCAAGGGTTCTTTGTCAACTTCCATTGTGGCAAGTTGTGCCTTGTGAATCAATGCATCTACAACCACGTTTAGTTTACTTGGTTGATACTCAATAGTCATATCAAACTCAGCCAAAAAGTCCTGAAATCACGCTTGATTTGGTGACAACTTCGGCGAGGTTGCGAAGTAGCTCGTTGCAACGTTGTCCGTTATCACCACGAATGGTCTGTCCAACACAGAATGCCTCCACACATGTAGGAAGTGAACCACAACAATCATCTCTTTTTCGTGAACGAGGTACCTCCATTCATAGTCTTGGAGCATCCTGCTCTCATATGCCACTGGGTGGGCCCTCTTGCATCAAAACCCCTTTGATCACAAAATCTGAGGCATTTGTCTACACCTCAAAAGTTTGGTCGAAGTCGAGCAACTTTAGTACAATTGTTGACACCAATCTACGCTTCAATTTGCAAAAGGTTGTCTGGCACTTTTCTGACCAACACCATGGTCGATTTTTCTTCAACAAGTCACTTAGAGGTGCCCCTTCGACGAACCTTCAGTAGTAGTTTGCCAAGCCTAGGAAACTTCTCACCTCATGCACTGTTTTCGGTTCCTCCCAGTCTTTGATCACCCTAACCTTCTTGGGGTCCATGCGAGTTGGCCAATCCAATGACCCAAGAACAACACTTCAGTCTACCCAAAGAAACACATGGCTTTTCTTTACTTACAATTGATTTTGTCTCTGTGCCTCAAAGATCTATGCCAAGTGTTTCTCATGGTCTTCCATGCTTTGGTTGAAAACCACAATGCCATCTAGATAGACGACCACAAACTTGTCTAGGAATGGTCTAAACACATCATTCATCAAAGTGCATAAGGATGTGGTGGCATTGCACAACCCAAAAGGCATAACAAAACATTCAACGTTGCCATACCTTGTCACACAGGTTGTCTTCACCTCATCTCCCTCCGTGATCCTCATCTGATAATATCCCTGCCTCAAGTTGAGCTTAGAGAACACCTTCACCTTGGCCAACTTGTCAAAGCAGTTTGTGGCTAGGGGCAAGGGATACTTGTTCTTGATTGAATGTTTGTTCAATGCTCGGTAGTTTGTGCACAATCTTAGCTCTGGGGTGTCCTTTGCCTGGAAGAGAACTCGTGCGTCATAAGAGGATCATGACAGTGTAATGAAGCTATCATCAAGGAGCTTCGTGAGCTGGCTCTTCAACTCTTCCAAGTCCAGTTTGGACAGTCTATAAGGGGCCTTCACCACTAGTCTAGACCTTGGCTCAAGCTTGATCCGATAGACGACGGTGCGCCTTAGCGAGAGCCCTTTCGACAATTTATTTGGAAACTTGTTCGCGAATTCGTTTATCACTTTGGTAAGTGTCGGTGGAACAGTCATCCCCATTTATCCTTCATTCTCTCCTCCAACAATCGTTACAATGTAAAACTGCGACCCAAACCGTCAAGTCGCCTTCTTCATGCTTAGTGTGGAGGCTAGTTGCACCCGTATGTCAGGCTTCCTTGCTATTATGCGCACAACACAAGGTTTTCTTCCATCGAATATCACCAAATGTCCCTTAAACGACATGAGAACCCCCTTGGCTCTAGGATAACCTCAAAGTTATCCAACTGCACTGTAATAAAGCCAGTATGACCTTTCCATTTGTTCAGTTGAACGTGAACCTTGGTCGCAACCCCAACAACTTCCTTTGCCTTAGAGTTAACGACCTTGACTGAAGCATCACAAGCTCTAATTTTAGGCCCAAGTTCATGTGCCAACTCCTTCCTCAAGAAATTGTGCGAGGCGTCGGAATCCACCATCGCCTTCATTGATCTTATGTTTAAGAAGAGGTCCACATAACAAAGTTGATTCATGTGTTTTCCTTGGTTTCCAATGAAAGCCCCCAATTTCCATACTGACTCCTCCATTGCCATAGAAGTCACCCGCGTCCAACTTGTTACATGGTCATCATCAACACTTAGACAAGTCTCAGGCTTGCCTCGACCACGAGCACGTTGCCTTAGTGTACCTTGCGACTGCTCCAACGGTTTTGTCCATTCTCTTTGCGCCCACCTTGGACGGACTGCTCTTGAACCCAAGATGAATTTCAAGGCATCTTCCACAATTGTTGTGTGTGTCTTCACATTGTTGAAGTGCACTCATAGGTGTGGTGGAATGTTCGACCATCTCTTGCCTGAACCAACCACAACTTGAAACAATAGTTCAACATCTTCCTCTCGCAGGTTCATTAAGCTTCCAATGCCTTGGCTGCTTTGATACCAACTGTCACAACCCCAAGGTTTTGCCCCTGCCCGAATTGATATGTCCTAGCACCTTGGTGATCGTGTGACATTGCCTTGTGGTCGTTGCAGGGGGCTTGGTGTTAGAATATGATGGATGTGCTCATTTAACCATAGACAATATCACTATTGTCACCCAACCATAGGCGGAAGCCACCCTCAAGCACCTTAACCTTGACAGAGAATCATTCTGGAAGCAAACCCTGGGCTAGATAGCCAAACAAGATAGCGCACCTCTCTCTCCAAGGATAGCGCACCAAACAAGAGCTGATTAGAGAGTCCAAACCATAACCAAGAGATAGTCCAAGCCAAAACCGAAATCTACTAGCTGTAGCAGCTGCAACGACAACTCTCCTCCAAACTTGCGCACAAACTGGGCAACTGCAGTGCGCACAAGTGTTGCTTCTGCAGTTCTGAGAATGCCTGCCAGAATGAAGACTGACCTCCTGTATTTATACTAGATCTGGCAAACTGCTTGGGCAGACTTCTCATTCTGGGTGCCTAATTACTTAGTATATAATATTTCCTTTAGTCGACTTCTTCTCTTGGAGGCCAATAACCTAATACAAGTTATCCTATTGAGCCGACTTGTCTTCTAGAGTTATTAGCCAACTAATTAGGGTTTCTTCTTGCTTCCTAGAATATTCTATTCTCATCAGGTTTACACGTGGAGGTAAATATCTCCCGCAGCTACCATAATATCAACACTCCCTCCTAGCTACAAAGGTATTGCAGGTAATGGTCTTGAGCACAAACATACCATTCACCTGGTAGCATCAACATAGTCGTATAGACTATCTCATGACTAGATCATGAGCACCATCATCACTATCAGTGTCATCAGCTGCATCATCTCTCGAAACCATACTCCATATGAGTAATCAGACATGATGCTGGATAAGTCACTCACTCCACAGAGTGACACAAGAACCATTCTTCTAATCTGGATATATGTCCTGGAAGAATAAATGTCCTAGACCATTTTTCGTCTGGGAAATCTCTGTCCATTGATCATCCATCTAGTTGATAAACATTTTCCAACACTATTGATAGTCTTCAAGGCAATCGGAACAATGTCATTCAATAGAACACAACTGTGTCTATCCATAGTGGTACACAAATACTTGATTAGTGACATATAGTCGCAATCAGTGTAACACATCCACCACAGTAGTATACATCTACTATCCGAAGACATACAGTCTCCATAACAATCATATCATCAACCTACACAGAAAACATTGTTATGATATATAAACTGAATCATCTGGGCCATTCTTCCACTCACATCTGTGAGATCTGGAAGAGCATCTGCCATGAGAAAGTAAAACATCAATGATGAACTATCTGGACTATTCTTCTCAAGCAAGGAAGAATAATTGTCCCAATTTCTAAGCCTGGACCATTCTCTATCCGGGCCATTCCTCCGGCACTAAACAAAGTGCAACCTGGAGAGAATGAATCTTCCCTAGGGAATGTCAGTCCCTGATTGTTGAACTTGGACCATTCGCCTATCTGGGCCATTCCTCCGGCACTAAACAAAGTGCAACCTGAAGAGAATGAATCTGGCCTAGGGAATGACTGTCCGGACCATTTCCAAAGGAAATGGATGTCCTACACCAACCTCCAAAACGGACCATTCTTTGAAACTGCTCACAACTGTGAGCTTCGAAAGAATGATTGTCCGGCGAGGTGGACCAGTCTTCTTGAACACTACTAAGAGTGATCGTCAAGAAGAGAGATTGTCCTAGACCATTCCCCATGTTAACCACAATGGGAAATCGATGTCTATGGTACATCAACAATCCATCGAAGCATTTTCATTACGAAAATGACTGTTCGATCTGAACCATTTTCCGAATTGGAAAATGCTTGTTCGTCAGAAATCTCAAACCACTTTCCGAACTGGAAAGGAAACTGCTCATCCTGGACCATTTTTCGAACTTGAAAAATGATTGTTCATAAATCAATAACACATCAGTGCTCCCTCCAAACCTGGGAGTCATCTCTTCCTTTTTCAATAAGGAAGTTGTCTTCATGAGCTCCAACTTGAGTACACAAACTTTTTCATCTTGGACAGAGGCTTCACCAAAATGTCTGCTTATCTGCTCATCTGTGGAGATATATATTGGAGAACCACTTTCTCTTTTCTGGACTACATTACAGAGAGTGTAATACTTGATCTCAATGTACTTCGGTCTTTCTGGAACACTGGTTTTCTCTGAAGGCTTCATATAGCTCTGATCAATGTAGTATATCTTTGTTGGATTCATATCTTGTTTCCTACTAGCTCATAACATCGTGGCAGGACTCAAACTAGAACATATCTATGAGAGTTTGTCATGGATTAGCAATCCATCATCCTAGATTTCTGAGTAACCATTCTGATACAATATCTCTGTTATAGAAATCTTTTCGCCACGCTTATGCTGTGTATTGAAGGCTTTGCACCAAGTTGTTTGAATCCATACAAGATCTTCTTCCATCTGCATACAAGGGTCTCTTCCTAGTATACCTCAAAGCCTTTGAGATTGCTCTACATGTAAACTCCAACCTATGGATATTGCGGATGATATACTGGCTCATGTAGAGGTATGTCTGGTTTACAAACAATCATCATAGTCTTCTCCCTCCATCTGGGAGAATCTCTAGTTTTGGATCTTGCAATGCTTTCATTCATAAGTCTTCCATACACTGTTCTTCATCACAACTTTCAGTTCCTCTGCTTGATTTCTTTTAATGAGTTCATATCAGGCTGGTAGTCTTGTGATTCTCGATACACTGACTGGTTGTTCTGTCTTTTCTTTCTCTCTTGGAATCTTCATGTTCTTCCTCATGTTTCTCTTTAGCTCCTGAGTTCATGAAGTTTTCTATAGATTCTATGCTCTTAAGATTCCAACTTCTTTCTTTCATCATAGGATCATGGATGTGGATGGACAACCAGGGATTACTTTAAGGCTTCTTTTCGAAGAAGACTTCTTCTGAAGTCACATTGAAGACGTGCTGCTTTTCATGGTTGCTACCATGGATAGATACTTCATCATCTTCAATGGATCATATAATTTAGGATTATCTCCCTCCTAATCCTTGCTTCATGCATGTTCTTCTTTTGATAATATAATTGGCTCCCTCCATCTAGGAGAGTCCACGCTTTTGTCTGCATCCTTATTGGCTTCTGCAAAGTGTCACAAATCTTTTTCCAATTTCCTCTTGATTGTTGACTTCTTTTTGTCTTTACATCTTCTAGGTTTCTTCAAGATTGATTCTGATAATAACTTCCACATGAATTGTTACCAGGGGTTGTTGATCTACTTCATCATTTCATGTGTATTGTCTGACTTGTAGCAATACTTATCTTGTTGTTCTTCCACAAGTATAGTTTCTCTTTGAAGAAATAGATATGCAAGATATGTATAGAAAACATGGTATGTACAAGAACTATGAAAAGTGTTGTTTACCTTGTCTTAGAAGAAGAAGTCTGTTTCATCCTGCTTAATCTTCTTTGAAGGTTCCTTTTCTTCGGCAGCTGATGCTTCGTGTGTCTCCTTCCTTTTCTTCAGCTCGAGACAATGATTCTTGTAGTGACCATACTTTCGACAGTTGAAGCATTGTATTTCTGACATATCTTTCTCTTGATTTGGCTTCTTCCTTGAACCAAACTTCCTTTTGTTCCTGAAATTCTTGAATCTTGCTGTGAAGGCTTGATCATTGTATTTCTTTTGAGGTTTCTCTTTTGCACTAATGCTTGATTCTTCTTGTGCACATCAAATCCAAAGTTCTTCGAATGTAGGATACTCCTTCCTTGTGTTCATACTTGCGGCAAATGCATCCCATGTCTTGGGAAGACCGTTCAATACTATATTTACCAGTTCCTTCTCTGAGATGATCTCTTCAATAGCTTGTAGTTGATCTCTTAACTGAGAGATCCTCACAAAGTATGATGTTATGTTGTCATCATCATTTATCTTCATGTCACAGAGCTCATTCTTCAGACTCATTACTTGTCCAATGTTTCTGACTGAGAAGAGGTTTGTTAGGGCATCATACATCTTCTTAGATGAGTCAAGATGGGAGATGTAGGGTATCAAGTGGTCTTTTATAGAGTCCACTATGATACTCATGGCATTGATGTCACTATCTTTGAACTTCTCCATGACTGTAACGTTCTGCGGTTCCTTCTCTTTTCCTTCTTCAAACTCTGGTTCCACGATCTTTCCTTTCACGATATCCAACACTTTATTCTTGGAAAGGATGAGGTCAATCCTTGTTTTCCACGCTCTGAAGTTAGAAACCCCATCTAACTTGTTTTCTGACTTCATAGAGTAAGTCATGGTTTCTTTAACTTGGTCAACCCTAGATTTGACCAAAAACTCAAACTTGACGTCTTGGCTTGCTGAGAGTACCAGGAGATGCGCTAGGCTAGGGTGCACTAGTCTATTCGAAAATTAGGTCAATCTCTTCACTTAAGGTGCCTCAACGAGAGGATTAGGTTTTCTGCAACTGCACCTGCTAGTAACCCTAGTGGCAGTGCTTTGGTGACTGCTCCTACTGGAAACCCTAGCGACAATTCTTCAACGAGCTTAGTATCCTTATGGCTATGCTCCCTTTCAGTGGTTAGACTGAATGAAGGAGGGTGGGGCCCATAACCTGTTAGAATATGATGGATGTGCTCGTTTAACCATAGACAATATCACTATTGTCACCCAACCATAGGCCGAAGCCACCCTCGAGCACCTTAACCTTGACAAAGCATCATTTCGGAAGCAAACCCTAGGCTAGATAGCCAAACAAAGGGTGGCGCACCTTTCTCCAAGGATAGCGCACCAAACAAGAGCTGATCAAAGAGTCCAAACCATAACCAAGAGATAGTCCAAGCCAAAACCGAAATTTGCTAGCTGCAGCAGCTACAACAACAACTCTCCTTCAAACTTGCGCACAAATTGGCTAACTGCAGTGCGCACAAGTGTTGCTTCTACAGTTCTGAGAATGCCTGCCAGAATGAAGACTGACCTCCTGTATTTATGCTAAATTTGGCAAACTACCTGGGCCGACTTTTCATTCTGGGTGCCTAATTACTTAGTATATAATATTTCCTTTAGCCGACTTCTTCTCATGGAGGCTAATAACCTAATACAAGTTATCCTCTTGAGCCGACTTGTCTTCTAGGGTTATTAGCCAACTAATTAGGGTCTCTTCTTGCTTCCCGGAATATTATATTCTCATCAGGTTTACACGTGGAGGTAAATACCTCCCGCAGGTACCATAATATCAACACTTGGCTCGCCTGCGACTACTAGCAAGCAAACCACATCTCCTTGTCTAAAGGCTACCCATATCTCCACTTTAGACTACAACTATTAAGCCAACAAGAGATCTTAACAATTATGCTAAAATAGTGTTTTATATGCTTAACCAAATATTTAACTAGTGGACATCATAAATAAGAAACACACCACAACAACACAAGTAGGTAGGCACCCAAGTTATGTACCTTGGGATTTTATTAAAGAAGAATGTCAACATAGTACAATAAGGGGGAGCTCGACAATTGTTGTAGCTCCTATTATAGTATCAACAAAGAACTAAGGCCCAACTGCCTCGTTGCTCCCTTGCTGCATACAAACCCCCTGAAGTAGCTCGTGAGCCCGCCTCCTGAAGGTCTCAGTTTTCAACCCAATTAGTTGTCATAACAACTCTTCAACCACATAGTTGTTTCCCTTGTACTTAGCTTTCCACTTGGATGGTTTTCATACTATCCTGTGCCCTTATTTTATACATGTTGAAGCTTCTAACCGATTCAACAACTCATGATCATCCGCACACCCTCTAGTGTATAAGTGGACCCAAACCAATAACTTGTTATTTATGTTGCAACCGTTCTGTGAAGAAGGGGAAAAGGTGGATGTGTGCCTCTTAACTTGGATAACCGTCCAACCGCCCAACTTCCTTGGTGGCTCCCATAATTTGGTCACAATCTTTGTTCGACATGCCTCGTCTAGCCCAATGGTCGCCACCTCCATCTGTCGTGTGTGTGCCTCTGAGCCAGTCGGTCAAGCAGTCAAGTGCATTGCAACGTGAGGACATTACAAATATAGTCTATTACATTGAATACTCTTCCTAAACGATTTATCATTATTTGACAACTTGACAAGCCGACTTGTGAGTAGTTAAAAGTTGGCTTCTGTTGTAGGAAGAATGACGTTTTAAAGGCCCTTCAGTGAAGAAGAGAATCCCAAGATCATATATTTGCTTCCAAGATGAAGATGAATGTAAAGTCTACCAATATCGAACTAACTCAAATCATTGATAGAAAACAACTACACGGAAGAAATGAGTTAAGCATTCCTTCAAAATTAAAGATGAAATGTTCAACTGTGAAAAATTAATTACTCTGAGAAAAATGATTGGTTTTTGAAAAATACCTCAAAAGTGTTACAAAGCACATTTCTAGTTTTGAAAAATATCTCAAAAGTGTTACAAAACACATTCTTACTAGAAAGAATGGTTTTCTTCCACAAAGAATCTGTAGTATTAGGTGACGATAGTAAACATCCTATTGAAGTACACGCTATGAAAATTCCTAATAAAAAAGTTAAGCAAGTCACTAATGTTTTGTATATTCTAAATCTTAGAATTTGCGGTCTATGACTAATGGAAAAGCATAATTATAAAATTGTGTTTAATCACATTAAAAAACATAATTATTAATTATAAAATTGTGTTTAATCACATTAAAAAACATATTTATTAAATTGTATTTAATCACTTAAAAAATATAATTACTAAATTGCTTTTAGTTACTTTAAATGTCTCATAAGAATATCATAACCTAATTATTAAATTGTGTTTAATATCTTAAAAAAATATAATTATTAAATTGTTTTTAGTTACTTTAAATGTTTCATAAGAATATCATGACCTATTGCAGTACACATAATCGGACCGGACCGGACCTTAATGTGTCTAGAATCTTGATTAAAGTAAGAATTGTATACATAACTTTTATAAATACTTTTTAGATTTTTAAGTGAAAATAATTATTTTATTATTAGAAGAAGATAATAGTAAGGTGTGTTGTTGTTATTCCCTGCCTGTAATTGGTTTGTCTAAATTGAGTGCTTTCATAGTAGTGAAAGCATTTAAGTTTTAACAGTATTTCACTAAGTAAGAATATTTTACATGACTTTTATAAATAATTTTTATTATTTTTAAGTTAAAAATAATAATATTGTAGATGAATTTTATAAATATTTTCTATTATTTTTAAGTTGAAAATATTTATTTTATTATCAAAAGTATATTGTTATTATTCCTTATCAAAAAAGAATATTGTAATTAATTTCCTTAAAATTGTATGTATTCATATTAATGAACATTTAACATCAGTTATCCTAAGTTTTAACGTCTTTATCCTATTTTTTTCACAATTATATGCTTAACCATTTAATAACGTAGAAATATTTTCATTCTAGAATTTGATAGATACCATAAAAGAAACTGACAGAGACCATCAATTCACTTGCAAGATTAATAGGCATAGTTCTTCGTGGCTTCTAGCTACTTCCACAACAACAAAGTGTCATGATTCGTGGTTTGCAGACATAAACCTTTGATTGTCACTGAACCTTTTTGTCTTCTTCACATTGTGTTGTGGCTTGTGGATCTTCCCACTACCTTTGACGTAGTAGCAATTTGCATCTATGTCTTCACCACAAAAGTGTACCCTCTCGATTCTTCCTTCTTAATGAACTGTCTACTGTTGTTTATGGAAAATTTTAAGGATGAAAAATTACCTTAAAGTGTAGAAACATTGGCGAATGTTATTAGTAATTAATATGCAAACTGTAAAATGTTTGGCTATATGTTTGCAAAAATATTCAAATTTTGGCAATTTTTGAGGTAAAATAATTTTGTCCTATAGAATTTGGGCAAATCATTTTTAGAAAAGAATGGAAATTGGTGAATTTTTTTGGGAAAAGCATGGAAAATTAGCCCATGGGTGAAATTTAGCCCCTTAAATTTTCCCTGCAACTGTTATACTTTCTTAAATCTATCGGATTTGGCATGGACCTGTTGTGGTTGCACTTCTTAATGCTGCCAGAGTTTGTTTGTGATTGCAGTATCATTGTTTCATGCAACAATCCTGAAATATTTTTTTATATGCTTGTTCATGGGGTGATGAAAAAGAAGACATACATATATTTCAGTTATCACTGGTGATTTGGCCTTTTTTTTCCTGTAGAACAATGAGATGTTGAGGTTGTACTTTGCTTTGTCGTTGAGCGTTATTTTGTATTCTACATTGTTATGTTATCTTGAACAACATAACAATGCAGTGGATTTTTTCGGAGCAACATTCAAATTCAGATGTTTGCCTTCAGAGCTTGAATTTGTTCAGTATATATAATGCTAATGGGGGTTGTTGTTCATTTACAAATTGAACCTATTATCATGGGTATTTTAGATCTGTGTTGCTTTGTTACCTCCAACAACAAAACAAAGCAGAGCAACATTCAAATTCAAATGTTTGCCTCTAGACAAAGTTAGATATTGAATTTGTTCACTACATATAATGTTATGTTGATGATTACAGTGTCGTGAGACATCCTCCAGGATACGTTCTCTTCTGTGACTGAGTTGATTCGGCCTGAGAGGGAGCCTAGTGTTGGGCATACCCACATGATATGTCATCGTTCTCCTCTATGTGAGAGTTGAGACATCCCCAAGTGGTTGGGGCATCGTTCTCCTTTAGAGAGTTGAGTCGTCCCCTAGTGGTTGGGTGTGTCCATGTGATGGGTGTATCATTCTCCTCTGTGTGAGAGTTGAGACGATGCGGTACTCCAGATGATTCTATTGAGTATGACGTCCATGTGGTTGAGCACAGGTGGACGTGTCCCTAGTGGCTGAGCACTAGTGGACATGTGGATCCCTTGCTGTATTGTCTAAGTGTAAGATTTACTTGTAACCCTAATTGTGATGTAAAGGGTACAAGTCAGCCCCACCATATGTGAAAGATAATTAAGGTTTATTGTAATAATTGATTATTTTATGAGTTATTGAGGTCGACCCCATTGTGCCAACAGACACGCCTATTGTTGTGTCTGGTCTAGTATAAATAGAAGTGATTTCCCCATTGAGGAAACACACGCACACATGTAATATCAGAATTTCAGTAAGTACATTCTAGGGCCGAAGTGCGCACCTCTCTTGGGTGCAAGTTTCAAGGTTGTAGAGCACCACCCTCTTGTGTGCATTAGGGTTTTATGCTTGGGGGATATTCTCTTGAGAATATAGCAAATGTTTGTTGGGTTTTCTTCCCTTGAGTAGAAGGGTTTCCCAGGATATTTCTTGTGTTCTTGTGCATGGTACTTCTTCTTGTGATCTTGGTTATTGCAACACTTGTGAATGGTGTCGCTACATTTGTTTATGGTTCAAGTAAATGCTAAAATGAAATAAACCTCATTCTTGAGCCTAACATAGTGAAAATTCAACATGGTTTCAGAGCATAGGCCTTGAAGAATCTATTGCACAAGCCTACAAAGCCAACCATCCTCTTTTCTGAAATCAATACGACCCTCCTAGGGTTTCTAGAAAACCGTATGACCCTCTCCCTTTTGAGTGTTTCAGAACCTTCTACTGAAATGTTGGGGCTAAAATTGCATAGGGGTGTATGGCCTCCCTCAATGCACCTCCAACAACTCTCAGATTGCAATTCCAAGAATTTTTTTATTTTTGGCCCTAGGGTTTCTAGGGTTTCACAATTTTATGCAGGAATTTCAGTTTTAGGGTTTTCGCAGTTCATTGAAGGGGATTTTCAGCTCACCAATGTTCTTCTTACTTTCAAGGCTTATTGTTGGCATTCATAATCCCAACGAAACCTAAGATTGCTAGCCTAGCCTAGTTGTTAGGTTTCCTAGCCCAGTTGGTAAGGGTTTGTGAAGAAATTGAAAATATGATGAACAAAACTATGGTGGAAGATAGGATTGATGGATCAAGCAACTTCAGTTCCTGGAAGTCAAGACATCAAAGAGATGAAGACATCAAATAATAAGCCTTCTTATTTATTTCAACAATCTTAGGTACGGTTCCTACTGATAATGATATTTGGTTAATTGACAGTGGTGCCTGTAGGCACATGATCAGATATAGAGATCATCTGATGAATGTTGTTGAGAAAGAGACCAGCCTACATGTTGTACTTGGATACAATACCAGATATAATGTGAAAGGGGTTGGAACTTCTACATTCCAACTAGATTATGATCTACCCCTTTAGTTGAGTGAGGTACTATATGTAGGATGAAAAGGAACCTTGTCTCCATTTCTGCCTTAGAGGATAAAGGCTACAAGGTTATCTTTTTTGAAGGAAAATTTCTTGCATGGCACAAGGACTCACATATGAATTATGCTTGAGTAATTGGTGTTCGAGAAAACAACTTATACAGGTTGATTGTCTGACCATTCCAGGCCATGTTACATGACACTATCAGCTTGAGTGAGCTATGGCATAGGAGACTTGCTCACATTCATTATAGATCCCTTCTAGCTCTAGGGAAGATGGTAACAGACCTTCCAAAGATACAGGTTCAACATAATGGTGTTTGCAGAGGTTGTGTTCTAGGCAAGAATGCCAAGGGGTCCTTCTTGAGCAGTGACAGAAGATCCAAGGGAATCTTAGACTTGATACATTCATATGTGTGTGGACCAATGATTGTTGCATCCTTGAACATATATTTGTACTGTGTGCTCTTCATATATGATCACTCTCAGAAGACATGGATTTATTTCTTGAAAAACAAGGATGGAGTCCTTACAATATTTCAAGAATTCAAAGCTCATGTTGAGAACCTGACCAGAAGGAAGATCAAATTGCTAAGATTAGATAATGGAGGAGAGTACACCTCCATGGATTTCAGTGATTTTTGTATTTAGGCAGGGATCAAGAGGGAGTACACAGTCCCTTACAACCCTCAACAAAATGGGGTTGCAGAGAGGAAGAACAGAACCATCATTGAAGCAACCAAAGCAATGATACATGATCAGAGTCTACCTATGATTATGTGAGAAGAAGCATCCATGACATCAGTATATGTTCATAACAGGAGTCCTCACTAGATTTTGAAGAACATGACTCCTGAAGAATCCTTCACCGGAGTGAAGCCTAAGGTTGGACACTTCAGGATATTTGGGCGTCCAGTATACTTCCATGTACCTAATGAGAAGAGGTCCAAGCTAGACCCTTCAGGCAGAAAGGGTACATTTGTGGGATACAATGAATCTTCAAAGGCATACCAGATCTACATCCCTAGTCAGAGACAGATTGAGGTGAGCAAAGATGTCATCTTTGAGGAGGAGATAGCCTTTCAAAGATCTAGAGAATCTCAAATGGAGATTGACGGTGAGTTAGTACCCTCTCCCACTTCAGCAATTCAGAGGGAGACAACCATTGTTCCAGTTTCTCCACTTGATGTTCCCAGATACATTGCAGTAGGCCATAAAAGGCCTACCTGGGCTCGAAAAACTCCGCAGGAGGTCGAGGGACATGCAGCTCCTCGAGGCACATTCCGAGAGAGCAAGAAACCAAAGATATTTTCAAGGTATTTTTCAAACATGAGCCACATCATTGATACTGAGCCTTCTTGTCATGGAGAAGCAGCAGGTATGGAAAGATGCCATGGCAGAAGAGTATCAGTCCATATTGAAGAATGATGTGTGGGATATCGTTCCGAGACTAGAAGGGAAGTTTGTAGTGACTTCCAAGTGGATCTATAAGATCAAGCATTCATCTGATGGAAGTGTTGAGAAATACAAAGCAAGATTTGTAGCCAAAGGATTCTCACAGGTGGAGGGAATTGATTATGAGGAGACATTTTCTCCTATAGACCGATACACTTCCATCTGTACTATCATTGCACTAGTTGCATCCATGGGTTGGAAACTACATTATATGGATGTAAAGACAACCTTTCTCAATGGAGAGATTGAGGAAGAAGTTTACATCGAGCAACCAGAGGGATTTGTGATACATGATGAGAAATCTCATATGTGCAGGTTGAAGAAAGCCCTGTATGGACTAAAGCAAGCACCTCGTGCTTGGTACGAGAAGATGGATGGATTCCTGATGATTTTGGGCTTCAGCGAGAGTGTTGTTGATCCAAACCTATATTATCACATTGTTGGTGACGAGTGCCTGATCTTGGTCTGGTATGTAGATGATTAATTCCTCACCGGTTCAAAAAGACTTATTGTTGAATGCAAGCGAGCATTGACTTTTGAATTCGAGATGAAGGATCTAGGTATGATGCACTACTTCTTGGGACTAGAAGTATGGAAGAGGACTAATGATATTTTCCTGAGTCAAGGAAAATATATTGTGGATATATTGAAGAAGTTTGGTATGACAGATTGCAAATCCATGCCTACATCGATGGTGATGGATTTGAAGAAAATGAACGAGGCTTCTACTGATTCAGGCGATATTGATCCACATTTATACCGATAGTTGATTGGACCATTGATGTATCTGGTTAAAACCAAACCTGATATATGCTATGCAATGAATGTATTGAGTCAGTTCATGAGTCAGCCAAGATAGACTCATTGGATAGCAGCGAAGCATGTATTGAGATATCTACAAGATACAGTTGGATATGGCCTGAGATATGCCTCAAGTGTAGACATGATATTGCGGGGATATGCTGATGTAGATTGGGTGGGGAGTGCAGTGGACCGAAAGAGCACATCTGGTTGTTTTTATACCTTGGGGTTTGCCATGGTTTCCTGGTGCAGCAGGAAACAGAGCTCTGTGGCTTTGAGTACCGCAGAAGTAGAGTATATAGTGTTGAGTGTGGCAGTCCGCGAAACAATGTGGCTTCGCAAGCTCCTTACAGATTTATTTGATCATGAGATGGATTCTACCATTATTCATTGTGATAACCAAAGCTGTGTGGAGCTCTCTGAGAATCCTGTGTTTCATGATAAATCGAAACACATTGAGATCAAATACCATTATATCAAAGACATGGTGCAGAGGAAAGCAGTACACTTGCAGTAGCTTCCTACACATGAGAAGACTGCAAATATCTTCAAAAAAACGCTTGCCAGGATGAAGTTCGAGTACTTCCATGAGAGACTTGGCCTGGTGGAGAATGCCTCCATAGCTAAGAGGGACTGTTGATGATTGCAGCATCATGAGACATCCTCCATGATATGTTCTCCTATGTGACTAAGTTGAGTCGACCTGAGAGGGAGCCCAGTGTTGTGCATACCCACGTGATGGGGCATCGTTCTCCTCTGTGTGAGAGTTGAGTCGTCCCCCAGTGGTTGGGGCATCGTTATCCTCTAGAGAGTTGAGTCGTCCCCCAGTGGTTGGGTGTGTCCATGTGATGGGTGTATTGTTCTCCTCTGTGTGAGAGTTGAGACGATGTGGTACTCCAGATGATTCTGTTGAGTATGATGTCCCTGTGGCTGAGCACAGGTGGGCGTGTCCCTAGTGGCTAAGCACAGGTGGGCGTGTCCCTAGTGGCTAAGCACTAGTGGACGTGTGGATCCCTTGTTATATTGTCTAAGTGTAATATTTACGTGTAACCCTAATTGTGATGTAAAGGGTACAAGTCGGCCCCACCATATGTGAAAGATAATTAAGGTTTATTGTAATAATTAATTATTTTCTGAGTTATTGAGGTCAGCCATGTTGTTCCAACATACACACCTATTGCTATGTCTGTTCTAGTATAAATAGAAGTGATTTCCCCATTGAGGAAACACACACTCACACATGTAATTTCATAATTTCAACAAGTACATTCTAGGGCTGAAGTGCGCACCTCTCTTGGGTGCAAGTTTCAAGGTTGTAGAGCACCCTCTTGTGTGCATTAGGGTTTTATGCTTGGGGGATCTTCTCTTGAGAATATAGCAAATGTTTGTTGGGTTTTCTTCCCTTGAGCAGAAGGGTTTCCCAGGATATTTCTTGTGTTCTTATGCATGGTACTTCTTCTTGTGATCTTGGTTATTTCAACACTTGTGAATGGTGTAGCTGCATTTGTTTATGGTTCAAGTAAATGCTAAAATGAAATAAACATCATTCTTGAGCCTAGCATAGTGAAAATTCAACATGTTAATGGGGGTTTTTGTTCATTTACATATTGAACCTATTCTCATGGGTATTTTAGATCTGCGTTGCTTTGTTACCTCCAACAACAAAACAAAGCAATGAATTTTTTTAGAACAACATTCATATTCAGATGTTTTCCTCTAGATAGAGATAGATCCTGAATTTGTTTAGTGCATATAATGTTAATGGGGGTTGTTGTTCATTTACAAATTGAACCTATTCTCCTAGGTATTTTAGATCTTCGTTGCTATGTTACCTCCAACAACAGAACAAAGCAGTGAGTTTTTTTAGAGCAACATTCAAATTCATATTTTTTTCTCTAGAGAGAGATAGATCTTGAATTTGTTCAGTACATATAATGCTAATGGGGGTTGTTCACTTACATATTGAACCTATTCTCATGGGTATTTTAGATCTTCCTTGCTATGTTACCTCAAACAACATAACAAAAAAGTAAATTTTTTCAAAGCAACATTCAAATTCATATGTTTGCCTTTAGACAGAGCTATATCTTGAATTTGTTCAGTACATATAATGCTAATGGGGGTTGTTGTTCATTTACATATTGAACCTATTCTCATGGTTATTTTATATCTACGTTGCTCTGTTATCTCAAACACTAGAACAAAGCAATAAATATTTTCAGAGCAACATTCAAATTCAGATATTTGCCTTGAGATAGAGCTAGATTTTGAAATTG
>JASDQU010014844.1:49705-69013 GCA_032191745.1 Picea mariana
CCCTAAGCATCGAAGTTCAATCCCACAACACCACCAACAAGCAACACTCCAACCCTTCTTCAGGACTTTAACATTACAACTCTATTTTAGGCATTATGGCCTTCTCAAGATGGCCCCACTGGGAAAAAGAACCACTGGCATAGGTTGCTTGATTGAGTTTGTCCCCATCCCATAAGGTGTTACTTGTAGATATTATCTTTCGTAGGTATGGGCTCCCACAACATCATCAAATAAACTAGTCCTCTTGGCTCACTAGTGGATTTCCTGTCAACAACCACCTCACAACATGCAACCAATGCATTATTTATAATCATAACATCATCATCTCATAAAAAAGAACCCATGTGCTAATTCTTGCATGTCATCATGAGAACTCATCATCATTGTCATCATGACATCTTGAATAGTAAGACACCACATGCTCATGCATGCCATCATTAAATATTTCATTGTAAAACTGCATGTAAGTACCACATTAATCTAGGTGGATATCGGTGGCCACCCACCTTTTCTGACTGGCTCAAAACAGTTTTCTGGCAATTTTGGCAATTTACTATTTTTAGCAGGTTTTAACTTTCGGGGCCATTTTGAGGGCCTAAATGAAGGTTTTTCGAGATCGAGGTTCTCAATAATAGTTGAAGGTATGATTGAGCCCCCAAAATGAATCTCCTCGACGATACCTTTCCAACGATCTATCATACGCCTAAAACGGAGATCGTATGCAAAAGTTACGACCCCGGGAACTTGATGTACTAACTTACCCAAACGAGACCCACATGACTTTTGGCGCTTCATCTCCTAGGGTTAGGTTTTTGGATGTCTAGGGTTTTTGGCATTCCTGTTTATTGTAAAAAGTGCTTCAGAGCCTCATTGTAATCATCTTCTTACGAATGCGAGTAGCCGTCACATCTCTTCTCAGAGATAAGCTGCCACCATTCTAGCGAGTCTTTCACTCTGTATTTTTACAGTCTCTGTATATTTCTTTCATTAATAGAAATTGTTTATTACTGTATATTTGTGTTTATGGTTTCATCTCTTATACATTTATGTTATATTATTGAATATCTGTGATATCTCTGTGCATTTCTTTATTATATCTCTGATTTCATTTCGTGCCGAAAATAATCCGGATCACACATACCATCATGTCATGACATGATATCATAATATTATAATCTCAACATATTTTTAGCAAATATATATTACATCAACATAATAAATGGAACCACAAATTAACATAATATCATAGCATTTGTAAATACCACAATGTTCTTAGGGTAGTATAACATCATGAATATAATAATTATCTCAACACATAATGCATGAAAAGTAATAAAACATCATGGACATTCTTATCATGCTTCATCGGCAAAATCAAGCCACTAGCTTGCATGATTATATATACACGGAATACTAGCTATCACAGTTAATGCAAGAACTATCATCAAACAACCATCCAACACATGGATCTACTTGTTTAAGTTTGCCAGCCCAAGCTAATTGTACAAAGGATCATTAGTACTACAAGTACCATGTAATCATTTAGATACCATTGTTTCCTGATTATCATTTCCCCTTCTTTCAACAAGAAGGTTGACAATTTATGAAATATGTATGGTCACCTTATCAATGTGCTAAAGTTTTCATATATTTTCCTTTGTTGAATATACTGTTGACTTTCACGTAAATCCTCATCAACTAAAGCCACAATCTCTAGTCATGTATTCTTTCTCTCCTAGGAAAATTCAGTGAAATTTAGCATTGAGTTATTATTGGCCTTACTAGCATGACATAATTTATCTTTTGATCTTTACTCAAGGTTCTTACATCACTTTACATCTTTGGATTATTCATTCAAGGACTATTATACCCAATAACATGTAAATACTAGGTCATCATATTTTAAGTGACTCTCAGAAGGATTGACTCACCTAATCCAAATACACAATCAATCATTATCATACCAGCTTCTTACTCTTCATGATAGGTGTGTACTCATCAATATTTAAGATTCAATTTATCACATGGCCTATTTTTGTTGCCCAAAAAAGTAGACAATTGTTATCTTTGAATATTTAAACCTTTAAAAATTTCTCAATATTTCACATGTCATCATTCACAAATTACAAGTGTTCTAGTTCATAACTTCCCATCTTGATAATTTTAAAATTATATAGGTCATCACTATGACCCTTACCAATCATCCTTAGTCGTCATTCATGTTGCTCAATCTGCTCATCAATATCCTTAAAATATCTTGCCTTTTGAGAGTGACACCCCTTCATTGTTGTTTCATAAATTTTCCCTAGGATTTACTACAGTTCCCCTAGCACTACAATGTTATCCATAGAACGTGCCTCTAAAACTCAATAAACCATACTAAACAAAAATCATAGTCATGGATACCACTTAACCTTTTATGCAAGACTAACAAGGATGTCAATTTGACATAACAACACTAAATGTCCTTAGAGAAATATAGAAAATATTTTAATAACAAAAAATCTATAGAATTTTACTCTAAGGTAAAGAGAGATGGTCAATCTTTAAAGGATTGATGTATCAAACTCAAAATAATGCAAAGTTGATCTTAACTTGAATTGACATCTCAATTATACACATGAAATATGGACTAAGGCGCCAAATAACATGGCTCCTTCACCTTTGTATTGTTATAATAATAGGTGTGCTTGTTTCTTCGTGGACAATATAGAAATATTGTCACCAACCATAGGCCGAAGCCACCCCCGAGCACCTTAACATTGACAGATAGAATAATTCTGGAAGCAAAACCTAGAACCAATAGCCAACCAAGGTAGCATACTTCTCTCCAAAGCTAGCGCACCAAGTAGAGAGTCCAAACCATAACCAAGGCAGAAAGTCCAAACCATAACCAAAAGACCAAGTCACTATTGTAGTAGCTACAACTCTCCTCCAGTCATGCACACTACTTGTCCTTATGCAGTTGTGAGAATGAGTGTGTCAAATGAGCTTTAGAGCCCTCTTATTTATAGTCCTCCAAGTGAACTAATTGAGCCGACTTCTACTTCTGGAGGATAATAATTTAATATAAATTATTATCTTGAGTCGACTTGTCTTCTAAGGTTATTTCTTAACCTTCTAGGGTTTCTCTTGCTTCTCGGAATATTCTAGACTCGTCAAATGTTACAGTAGAGGTTAATACCTCCCACAACTACCATAATATCAACACTCCCTCCTAGCTAGGGAGGTATTAAAGGCAATTGTCTTGAGCACAAACAGACCATTCAATTGGTAGCAACAACATAGCCACACGTGCTATCTCATTATCACATCACGAGCACCTTCATCATTATCAATATCATCTTATAACATCAACTGCATCATCTCTCAAGGCCATACTCCATCTGTGTAATCAGGAATGATGCTGAAAAAGTCACTCACTCAATAGAGTGATATAAGGACCATTATTCTAATCTGGACATACATCCTAGAAGAATAGTTGTCCCAATAGATGTTGAAAGCTCTGCAATGGGCTACAAGGATCATTCTTCTAATTTGTATCTACATCCTAGATGAATGTCAGTCTTCCCAGATGTTGGAATCCACCATATGGGCTACAGAGACCATTCCTACTTGAGTGTCAGTCTCAGATTATTTTCTAATCGGGTCATATGTACCATAGAGATGAATCTCTATCCATATGCCTTGGAAAATATTGGTCCTTAACCATTTTCCTAATCGGGCCACAATCTGTGCCTTAGGAAAATACCAGACCATGATACGTCAACAATCTGTCAACCTGGATCATTTTCCACAGAGAGAATGCATGTCCACCAACAATTTGTTCTGTTTGGACCATTCTCCGCCTGGAGAATGTCTGTTCACCAACACACTGACTATCCATCTAGTTGGCAATCAACTCCAACACTAGTGGCAGTCTCCATGGAAATCAAATAGTATCATATTGTTGCTATAATGTCATCCAATAGAACACAATTGTGTCTATCCATAGTAGTGTACAACTATTATCTAGTGGTATACAACCACTCCTAGTAGCACACGGCTACTAACTAGTGACACACAGTCACTACCAGTGGATCACATCCACCACAATAGTATACAAATATTTTCCAGAGACATACAGTCTCCACAACAATCATATCATCTGATATCAACTTGTATAAAAAATATCATGATACAAACTGAGTCATTTGGGCCATTCTTCAACTCACATATGTGATATCTAGAAGAGCATCTTCCCGTGGAATGTTAAACATCAGCCATAAGATATCTGGACTATTCTTCCCAAGCATAGAATAATAATTGTCCCGGATTTTTGAACCTGGACCATTCACCTAACTGGGCCATTCTTCCGACACTAATCACAGTGCAACTTGGAGAAAATGAGTCTTCCCTAGGGAATGATTGTCCCTAATTGTTGAACCTGGACTATTCACCTAACTGGGCCATTCTTCCGGCACTAATCACAGTGCAACCTGGAGAGAATGATTCTTCCATAGTGAATGACTGTTCGGACCATTTCCTATGGAAATGATTGTCCTGCACCAACCTCCTATAACGAACCATTCTTTGAAAATACTCACAAATGTGAACTTCAAAAGAATGACTTCCCAGAGAGGCAAACCATTCTGCTTGACCACTACTCAGAGTGACTTCCAAGAAGAATGATTGTCCTAGACCATTCAACCACATTGGACACAAGGGGAATCGTTGTCTATGGTACATCAGCAATCTATTGAACCATTTTCATTACGAAAATGATTGTCTTCTCTGGACCATTTTCCGAACTAGAAAATGATTGTCTGTCAGAAATCTTGGGCCACTTTCCGGACTGGAAAGTGACTGCCCAACCTGGAGCATTTTCCAAATGGGAAAATGACTACCCATATATCAATAACATATCAGTGCTCCCTCCCAACCTGAGAGTAATCACTTCACTTCCAATAAGGAAGTCATCTCCATGAGTCCCAACTTGTCCCTTAAGTATGCAAACTTTTCATCTTGGACAGAGGCTTTACCAAAATATTTTCTATCTGCTCATTTATGGAGATATACTAGAGAACTACTTGTCCCCTATGGACTTTATCATGGAGAAAATAATGCTTGATCTCAATGTGCTTCAACCTGTCATAGAACACCGAGTTTTTTGAAAGCTTCACACAACTTTGATTATCTCAATATATCACGATCAAATCCAACACTTGATCAAAATGTCTAGAAACCGGCTTATGGAGCCACATTGCTTTCGTACAAGCATCACAAGTTGCAATATACTTTGCTTCTGCAGTGTTGAGTGCAATAGACTTCTATTTTCCTCTAGCCCATGATATCGTGGCAAAGCTCAAACTGAAACATATCCAAGAATTACTTATTTTGTTATCTTCACTCCCTACCCAATCTGAATCGATAAATCCATGCAATTGTATATCATAACTCAAATTTCCCATGAAGATATTTCAAGGCATGCAATTATTCAATTCTCGTGGCTAGGTTCCACCTAGAACTATTTTCACAACAAAGCAAATATCCGGTTGAGTATTCTCCAAATACATCAACAAGTCATTCAATTGTCGATACAGGGATGGGTCTACTGGATCAGGGTCTCTCAACTTCTTTAGATTTTTCATCATGGGAGTTTGCCATGTATTTGCAATCCATTATCCCGGACTTCTGAAGAACCATTTCGATACAGTTCCTCTGTCATAGGAATTTTTCACCACGCTTTTGTTGTACATGATAAGATCTGCACCAAGTTGTTTGAATCCATACAAGGTCTTCTTCCATCTGCATACATGGGTCTCTTTTTGGTATACCTCAAAATCTTGAGGTTGCTCTACATGTGCTTCTTCTTCAATTACTCTATTGAGAAGAACAATCTTTACATCCATCTCTAACCCATGGATACTGCAAGAGATATAATGACTCAGGTAGAGGTATATCTGGTTACTGGACCATGTTGTCATCATAGTCTTCTGCCTCCTTCTGGGAGAACCCTCTAGCCCCGAATCTCGTCTTGTATCTATCAAAGTTTCCATTTATAAGTCTTCACAGATTCTTCAATGGATTATATAATTGGGGATTAGCTCCCTCCTAATATTGGCTTCATGCTTGAAGGAACAATATCTAGAACTTCCTTGTTTTTATTCTGAGACTGCATGTTTCTGGAATTCTGCAATCAATTCCCTCTATCTGAGAGAGTCCATGCTTCTATCTATTGCATCTCTCTTTTCTTTCTACAAAGTGTCATCATTATAAACTTCTTCTATGACAACTTCCGCAAAGATTGTTCATCGAGGTTTGTCAACATATTTCACAAGCGTACTTGGAAATACATCTTCATGATAGCCTTCATGAAATACCCTGCCTGAGACAACAAGAACAACAGTGTTTTCGATACAACATCTTTCATATGAAGGATAGTTTCTTGGTATCATTACTAAGATGATATTGTCTAAAAACAAGAACAAGAAATATCTCCTAGAGGAGGTGTTAGTTCATGCTTGCAAATAAGTACATTGAGTAGTATAAGCTACTAAGTACTTATCAATACTCACTTAAGTGACAAAAGATGTCAAACTTGATATGCAAACCTAGAGTCTTGCTATTGTTCCACCTGGATTGCTTTTCTTATGAGACAAGTATCATTTCTAACCTGTCTTTTAAACTTAAAAGAATATGCTCTCTTGACAGAAAAACTGAGTTAGAGAATACGATCTCAACCTTATAAGATCTTGACTAAAGTTAACTTATAGTTTTAACTTTGACTAGAAGTTCATATCGTCATAACAACCAGAGACATATCAAGTCAAACTTGGAGAGTGTGTTGATCTTTTGAATGCACGGAATCCAAGATCATTGCTTTGGACAAGATCCCTTGTACATTCCCTGCAAACACACTCATGCTAATGATACAAATTAAAAGAACATGTATAGGTACATACCTTTGTTACTCAACTGTGACGGTAAACCTTAGAATGGCTTTGTTGGACCAGAGGTTTAGTTGCTAGAGGATTGGTAAACCTCACAATGTTCCCTTTTGTAGATTTCTCTTGGGCACAACATACACTTTCATGCTAGGTCTTATGTCTTCATAATTGCCTTCCATTTTGACTTTTGACTGGTCAACCTTAGATTTTGACGTGGTCAAATGTTGACTTTGACTAAAATTTCAAACTTGACGTCTTGGCTTGCTGAGAGTACCAGGAGGTGCGCTAGGCTAGGGTGCACTATGTTATCTAGGAATTAGGTCAAGTGCTTCACTTAAGGTGCCTCAACATGAGGGTTAGGGTTTCGTTGCTGCAACAAAACTTCCACTGCAATTACAACTGCAACTAAGCAAATACTCCCAATCTACCTTCCAGTGGTTAGACTTTGCGAAGATAGTGTGGGCCCATAACCTGTTAGAATAATAGGTGTGATCATTTCTCCGTAGACAATATAGCAATATTGTCACCCAACCATAGGTCGAAGCCACCCCCGAGCACCTTAACCTTGACATATAGAATAATTCTGGAAGCAAAACCTAGAACCAATAGCCAACCAAGGTAGCATACTTCTCTCGAAAGTTAATGCACCAAGCAAAGAGTCCAAACCATAACCAAAGCAAAAAATCCAAACCATAACCAAAAGACCAAATCACTATTTTAGCAGTTGCAACTCTCCTCGAGTCATACACCCTTATGCAGTTTTGAAAACCAATTTATTAACAAAAACCATTTTATATATATATAATTTTACTAACAAAACCATTTTAGTTCACCTTTTTAAATTTTAAATAATTTAAGTTGATTCTTGTATTACAGATAAAAGATTTAGCTTCACTCTTTTTATAAAAAAAAAAAAAAATCTAATCATTAAAAATTAAAATATTTTAATTTTTAATAAATTTCCAAACATAACCCTCTGATGTACATTATATCAATATACTAAATTTGTCATTATTTCAACCCATACGTTTATGCCATGTTTATCCCATATAAAAGTAATACCTTTTTCTTTAATTAATTAATAATTTAATAGTTAATTTATAAACTTCGTATACTCTATATCTCTTACTTTGTCACAACGTAATATATAATATTAAGAAAAAAAAACTTCATTTACAACCTAACTTATCTATTGAATGTAATCACAATTCATATATTTACACGTTAATATATTTACATGTTGGTTGTTGACGACCTCTCACCTCCTTTATTATGGGCCCATGTTTATACCAGCTACGTTTCTTCTTCCTCCTGAGCTAATGATTTCTTTTTCTGCTGGGATTCCATACTTGGATCAAACTATTGTTTCTTCTTAGTTGCAGGTTCGAGAAGCGACCAAGGCTCGTAGCACAAATATCCAAACATCACACAAGTCCACGGTATACATAAAAAGGCATGTAGTCTTTGTAGTTGAGATCATATGATTCTATTGCTAAAATTATTATTAAATCATTAATTATAATTATAATAATTCTTTATTTTGTTTTTTGAAAAATAATATATATGATATAGACTTTATTATTACACATATAATTATATTGTATGGTTTATAAATTGATAAATTTATCTAATTATATATAAATTAAATTTATTAAATTTTATTATAAAATATTTTTTTAATGTTTTTAATTATATTCATTGGTTGATATGAAAACGGAAATGGTGTAATTACATTGAAGGTGTTTTTTAAAGGGATGTTTTTCTCGTCACCTTCGTTTGTCCAAACCCTGTAAGAAGTCGCCATATGTTCCTCGGCGATCAACTGATCTTCTCTTTCCACGTGTCCTCTTCTTTGTCGACTCCAAATTGCGATTGTTCATCTTCGCTGACTCCAAATTATGATTGTTCAATAAGTGGTCGCTTCCACGTTTCTTCTTCGAGGTCTGCCCTTTGCTTCGGCTCTTTATCAGGTGAACTAAAACTGAAAAACAACTCTGGGGTTCATGAACTGAAACTGAAAAACAGCTCTGGGGTTCGACATTGGTCCCACTCCCTCTTCAGACACGGTCATTATCTATCTTTATCTATCTATGTCACTGGCTAAATGCAAACAAAACTGAGCTTCAAGTATAACATGGAATATACTTACTGCGGATCATTGGCATGGCAAGAAATCCTCCGCTCGACACTTCTGACTGAAATTGGCTCTTCCCCCAAGTAAAATTGCTTGATTTCCACCCTCTGTACATAAGCAGGCTTTTTTAGATCATCTATTATAGGTTGAAGAAGCCCAACCAGCCAATAGTCTAGTCCTAGCCGATAGACTTTCCATAATTTTGAAAGCACCATATTCACCTATTCTACTGACTCTTTCCTCCGTAGATCCTTTTCGAGGAATTGGGAAAGGATCGTAGGAACTTGAGGCCTAATATCACTTTGGATTTCTACGACCTGTTTATTTGTTTTCCTCGAGGTCCAGATCTTGTCGAAGACAACCCCCACTAAGAAGAAAAAACTGAACAGAGAAACTACTGGAGCAAGGGGAAGAGAAGTTATAGTTAAGTTGTGCAAATTCCCAAGCTAATTCCTTAATCTATAAACGAAGTGATCATCCTGTATAGTTGTGGTAAACGAGAGTGTAACTTGTTTCGAATCAAGACCCCTCTTCCTTCCTATTGATGTTTGTGGGATGATTTATGTTTCGCTAAGGGAACTGGAAAACTCGTTTCTTGAGGCCTTATGTCTGTCTTATTTAAAACCTTAGGAATTGAAAATGTGCATGCACTTTTGTATAAGTTCAGCATTCAACCTTGTCTTTCCCTTGTTATTTGCAACCATGCAAGTTGCTAGTCTCCATAACCCAATATTATGTCTAAAATTTCCAATTAATTTAGTGGGGCACCGGAAAGGCTCAATTATGCCAAGTCGAGGTCCATGGCTTTTGTATTTATGACGGGGGATGAAGGGAAACGAACAGCCAAAGAGGACCGGAGGGGGTATTGCTGGTGCGGTAGAAGCCGTTTGCAAAAACATTTAAATGGAAAAGAAAAAGGAAATTGCCCTAATAATCAGACTGAGCCGACTGGGTTTTATTCATCAATTGGAAATGGAATGCAACAAGCATGGCAATGTTTGCAATAGCTTTAATTTATCCTCTGATAAAGATGTATAGCGTTGTTATATATTGGCCCGAGTGTAGTACGACAATTTCCTCGAAAGACTATTTCAATTGTTTACATTTTCTTCTGAATAAAACTGGAATAAATGTTACCTCATTGTCGTTGTTTTCTTTAACCGAAAACATCGGTGCAATTCTCATGGATTTTCCATAATAATAAATGTTGAGCTCGCCAATAATCAATTCCAGTGCGAAAAGTTCGCCATGGATAGGTTTTCAACATGGAGAAGTATATACTGAAGTTTATTTTCCCTAAATATGTCGTTTTCTTAAGAAACAAAATGACAAATAACTTCCATGGACTCCCTAAACTTTTAGGTACACTTAGTTAATCTGAAATTCATATTTGATGTTTCAATAAATTAAATTAACCCTTCAATTCATCCAAATATATTGTTGTGAATGCATTCATTAAAATATGAGATGATTGACTTTACAATTTACCATCTACCTGAACTTAAATCGATTGTGGTTCGGACCATAGGTGGGGAAGTCCATAGTTAACTTCCCCACTTAGATTATATTTATGATGATATTTAAACAATGGTGTATATGAGGGTGAGGGTGGGGTGATGGGTGATACTATGCAAAACATAAAGTGATTAGCACATGATTTTCAGTCACAACTATGAAAAATTAATGAAGTCCAAATACATGATGATGAAATACAAAGTCTTTCCGGCAAAAGAAATCAATTGGTCCATAATTAAGTGCAACATTAAGTACTTTGATTAAGCCTTCTGAACATGTATAATTTAAAAATAAAACCCCTAAAGTCAAGTAAATTAGAAATAAAAATTCTTTGGTGCAATTTGCACAATCCAAAAAACATCTTTGTCTCAACATTGCTCACAAATGCCAATTCATACATACTACAAAGATTTAACACAACATCCAAAAACAAATTACCATGATATTTAAACAATGGTGTATATGAGGGTGAGTGTGGAGGGTGATATTATGTAAAACATAGTATATGATGGTGGGGGTGGAGGGTGATATTATGCAAAACATAACATATTATATGAGGGTGGGAGTGGGCAGTGATATTATGCAAAACATATTAAGGTTGGCGGAGGCGACTGGATGGTAAAGTCGTTCTTGCAACGAAGGTCAGGTCTTGTGCTCAAACGTGAGCAAGGACGTGGTCTAGTCGCGGAACAAAGCTTCACTGGGCCAAGCCCGCGTACCTTTTAAGGTTGACGGAGGCGGCTAGATGGTAAAGTCGTTTTTGGAACGAAGGTCAGGTCTTGTGCTCAAACTCGAGCAAGGACGTGGTCTAGTCGCGGAACAAAGCTTAACTAGGCCAAGCCCGCGTACCTTTTAAGGTCGGCAGAGGCAGCTGGATGGTAAAGTCGTTCTTGCAACGAAGGTCGGGTCTTGTGCTCAAACCCGAGCAAGGATGTGGTCTAGTCACGGATCAAAGCTTAACTGGGCCAAGCTCGCATACCTTTTAAAGTCGGCAGAGGTGGCTGGATGGTAAAGTCGTTCTTGCAACGAAGGTCAAGTCTTGTGCTCAAACCCGAGAAAGGACATGGTCTAGTCGCGGAACAAAGCTTAACTAGGCCAAGCCCGCGTACCTTTTATTCTATGCACTAATGTGTATGGACCCCATATGCTAGAGGAAAAGAGAAGAATTCTTCTAGACCTAGAAGACCTAAAAACCCGCTCCAACAAAATCCATTGGATCCTGGCAGGGGACTTCAACATCATCACGTCACTTGTGGAAAAAAAAGAAGGCACCGGGAGATTGGATAGAGATGCGAAATAATTCTCAACGTTCATAGACACAACGGAGATGGTGGACATCGAAACCAATAACGGACACTTCACTTGGAACAATAAACGAATAAATCAACATCAGGTTGTGACAAGACTCGACATATTCTTGGTGTCGGAATCCATCATTATGCAGGGGTTAAACTTAGATTGTAGCATCCTTCCCTGGGGGGGGGTTCTGATCACTGGCCAATCCAACTGGAAGCAGACTTCCCAACCACCACAAAGAATAGACCATTTAGATTTGAGAAATTCTGGATTGAACACCCCACCTTCAAGGAGAACATCAACTAGTGGTGGCGGGAGGAACAACCAAAGCAAGGGACATAGATGTTCAAACTCTATAAGAAACTAAAGTACATCAAATATAAGCTCAGGGAGTGGAACAAGGAAATTTTTGGCAACATAAACCAAAAGAAGAAAAATATTGAAGACAGAATGAGAAGACTCCGGAAATTTTGCAGAGTGGAGGGCTACACAGAGGACCGAAAAAATGAAGAGATCCAAATGACCCAGGAATGGGAAGGAAGATGCTAGCAGGAAGAAATTCTATGGCGCCAAAAGTCTCGAATCAGATGGCTAAAGGAAGGAGATAGGAACACCAAGTTTTTTCATAGAAAAAACATTGCCAGAAGAGCCCACAACAAAATCCTAAAAATTAAGGATTAGGATGGGATCGAGCAAGAATCCCACAAGGAGATTGAAAATACCCTAGTAAGTCACTTCCATGGGATAGCCCAGGAACCCAACAAAGACCGAACGGAGGCCATCCAGAGGATAACACAGCACATCCGTTGTCTAGTCACCGAGGAACAAAATAACAACCTAAACAAACCCATAGCTAAGGAGGAAATTGATCAAGTGATCGAGGAGATGACCAACAGGAAAGCCCCAAGTCCAGATGGTTTCACAGTGGAATTCTTCAAAGCCTGTTGGGAAGTGGTCAAACATGATATTTATAGGGTGGTGGAGGACTCTACACAGTCGGCCTCCATCCTAAAAGCGTTAAATGCCACAATGATTACTCTAATCCCCAAAGAAAATGAGGCAAGGACCCCTAATCGCTACAAACCCGTAGATTTATGCAATGTGGTTTACAAGATAATCTTTTAAGTCATAGCCAATAGATTGAAACCCCTCCTACCCACACTGATTTCACAAGAACATGCAAGTTTTGTGGAAGGACGACAAATCATGGACAACACCATCCATGTTCATGAGCTAATCCACACTCTGAATATCCAGAGGAGAGGGGGGATGATAATACAACTTGCCTTAGCAAAATCCTATGACAAAATTAGTTGGCACTACATGGTTAAGACTTTGGAAGCCTTTGGTTTCACCCAACACTGGATCAGCTGGATTATCATCCTAGTCTCAACGACAAGTTTCTCGCTCCTGATAAATAGAGCCCCAGGCAAACCCTTATGGCCCACTAGAGGCATCAGACAAGGAGACCCGCTATCCCCCTTCTTGTTCATCCTAATGATGGGAGGTCTCAATCAAAGCATAAAAATCGCAACAGTAGCAGGAGAAATAACATGCCTCAAACCTTTCGAAAATTTCCCTACTTCCACACACCAACAATTCGTGGATGACACCTTACTCCATGGATACCCACGGTCAAGGAAGCAAAAATGTTCAAAAGGATCTTAGAAGAGTTTGGGGAAGCCTCGGGAGCTGACATCAGCCATTCCAAATCAATGATCTACTTTTTCAACACCAACCCTGCAATCCAAAGGAACCTGGCAAATATTTTGGGCTTTGAGCGCAAAACTCTCCCAAATAAATACTTGGGCATCCCCCTAATGGATAGAGCTTACAAAATGGCAACTTGGAAAGGATTGCTCAACAAGCTACGGAAGAGGGTGAAAAAATGGGCGTACAGATCCCTCAACCTAGTGGGGAGACTGGTACTGACCAAGACGATTCTACAAGCAATTCCAACCTATATGGTGTCTGTTTTTCCCACCCCCAAAGGAATACTACAAAAAATAAGGACCATCCAAAGGGACTTCCTATGGCGAGGAGCGGAAACAAAGAAAAAATGGGCCTTGGTGGCTTGGGAGAAGGTTTGCAAGCCAAAATGCAAAGGAGGACTGGGGCTACAAGATCCACAAGTAACCAACGAAGCCTATGGGGAGAAACTCTGGTGGCGATGGGTTAAAGAAACTTCTACCCCGTGGGCAACCCTCTGGAAGGCCAAGTATGCCCCGGACATAAACGACTAGGATTGAATACGTTTTATGGGAAACAGAGAGGGATCAACCATATGGAACCTAGCTTGGCACAACAAGACCTGGGTCCATACACACAACTTCTAGGAAGTAAGGAATGGTAAAACAACCAGATTCTGGGAGGATGCCTGGCAGCAGGAACCCAAGATGGGAAATTCTAACAGGGAGGAACTCCAACAGGACATGATCGTGCATGGAAAAACCAATGTCCACCACTATTGGAAGCAAGAAATAGATCGAAACAGATGGAGAATCTGGGACAATATCAATTCCCAAACTAGCGATCGGACCACAACCATCGCGAAAGAGGTGGAGGAGGAACTGAGGAAAAAGAAAATTGCAGTCTTGGATGAAGAAGATCAATTAAGATCGGGCCTAAAAAATTGCGAGGAATTCAACTTGAAGGAAGCCCGACATTACATCATGGACTAAGACCAAGAAGACCCAACGCAACTATGGGATAAGCTTTAGAGCAGCCCCCAGTGGCCAAAAATAAAAAATTTCAAATGGTTAGTACTTCACAACCGAATTCTAACCTGGGAAAACCTAAGGAAAAGGGGCTTCATAGGTCCCTCATGGTGCCACCTCTGTCAAGCTAAGGAAGAAACAACGAATCATCTCCTCAATGAATGTATCTACACAACAGAGATCTGGGACTGGGTGACAGGTATTTTTCGACAGTCCAATAGCACCCGAGGTAACATCTGCGCAACCATCAACAACTGGAATGAGAGTTACAACAAAAATGAAGAGGTGAAACTATGTTGGACTCTCATTCCGGGGATGATCATATGGACAATATGGAAAGAAAGGCACCGACGCATCTTCAAGAATGAAAGCCTTCCGAAAGGGAAAATCAAAGAAAAATTAATCTCCATGACAAGAGAAACGGTGCAGAGCCGCAACTACCAGAATGGGAAAGCGCAAATCGCAAGTCGGGACTTTAGAGTCCTAGAATCTTTTCACCTAAAAAACAGACGCAACCGCACACAAATAGGACGACCACCGCAACTCCAACTAATTGAGCGCAACTGGAATCTCCCTTCAGTAGGGTCCCTCAAGTTGAATTTTGAAGGGACGAAAAAAGGAAACCCAAACATGACAAGAATGGGTGGGGTTATCAGGGATAGTGGAGGCAACATAATCCGACTGTACGTCGAGAGTATGGGAAAGTCAACTAACAATACAGCGGAATTCGGAGCCCTAGAGATCGGCCTCGAGATTCTAAGTCGTGAAAGGATAACAAACACTACCGTGGAAGGTGACTCCACTCTGGTAATCAACACGGTGAAGAGACTCCAAAATGGCACCAGAGTGGGAAAAGTTCAAAGACACTAGCGCTTGGCACACTCCCTGCAAAAAATCCAGGAGCATCTGCAAAAGATGAACACAGTGGAGTTGCGCTGGCTACGCAGGTCAACGAATGGCATGGCGGATAGAATCTCTAATGAAGGGGTTAGCAAGGAAGGATCAGAGTTAGACACCACCTGGAGCAACATCCCAAATGGTCAATTCAGCACAGACTACACACAACTAGCGACAAAAGATCTTGATGGAAGCTTAAGTACAGAAGGTCACATCGAGAGGAGTGGTGCAAGGCCAATAGGCGGGCACAACGAATCTAGGCAGAATCTTCATGGCCAACACCCAATTACAAGTGACAATGCGGGATCAGACCACAAAACAGATGGGGGTACGACATCAAGTTCACATCAGTAGGAATAAGCGTAGGGTTAGTGCAGGGGAAAGTACAAATGGGACTCAGCAAGCCATGAGGGACATAGGACAAAAGATGTTACCACGCACCAGTAGGGTCACATCCCTTCCAAGAACAGGTACGGGGAAGAGAAAAATTGGTTACACAACAAGAAGGGGCAATGGTTGATGCAGGGATAACGGATGGAATGTCATGGTCACACATACCAAGACAAAGAAAAAGGATGGGAAGGACCACCCCTACGGGCAGACCATGATTGCAAGGACGAGTCCACAGCAGAAGAATTTCCATAAGAGGCGAAGCACTAGGAATAGGCGTAGTCGGACAAAGTGCAACAACAAAAGCCACCACAAAAACAAGGGCTCGACAAGAAGGAACCCCTGGGTAGATAGGAACATGAGGAGAATTCAGGGAAAGAACCACCACAAGCCAGCCAAGATGGTGTGTATGAAGAATGCATGTCAAAAGAAACACCCAGATGGACGAAAATCTGATAAGCCATAGGATAATTTCAAGGATGGAGCAAGCAGCCCGAGACACGAAGGGCACCTTCCAGGCATTGGTCGAATCGAAAGGTCAAGCGATCATCACCAGGTGGGAGAAGGAAACCACTGTCAAGCTCAAGGGCAAAGCCTGGGAGGAACTGAGCCAGGAAGCGGACTGGATAATGGACCCAGGGACCACGCAGTCTAGGGAAACCCTCTAGCATAAGACGGTAGAGATGGCGTGGCGGACAAAGATGTTAATAGGCAAAGTGAGCACATAAAAGAAAGTTGTCACTAGTACATATGAGCAAATTTGCGACGATTTTTCGTTGATATTGCCACACTTATCCGTCGCAATTTCCACGAAAGCCATAATTTTTTTTTGTCGGAATAATTTCGTCGCTATATCCACGATCCAAGTGTTCGTGGAAACATTGATGAAAATAGCTCTCCACTTGTCACCACCTTCAATATCGGTTAACCCTATGCATCGTCGCAATTACGATGAAATATCGTCGAAATAACAACGAATAAATGTGGTAATTATGACGAAACTTCGTCGCAATTGGGACGAAAAGTTATGCCAAGCCAATAACTTACGACGCACATGTTGTATATGCGACGAATATTCGTGGCAAATTCTGACGAACTTGCATCAATATTGCCACGATGACTTTAGGTTTAGAAAAAAAAAATTACATCAAATATGGTATACAATATTGTATGCCATATTACAATGTAATATGGTAATGTCATATTACATTGTAATATGGCATTACTATTACATTGTAATATTGTAATATTGTAATATATTGTAATATATATATCCCCTACAAATAATCAAGGCACTAATCAACCACACATTGTAAGCATGTGTTATCATGAAGTTGGATTAGAAGTAAGGATACCAATATGACAATATACACAAAGAATAATTTGGAATATTACTTTCAAAAAAACACATGGATTGCATGAGTGAGTCATTATGCAATTTATATTACACAATACTATGAAAACACTTATAACATTTATGGATGATATCTTAAGACCATTTCTCGAACTTGTTTATTGTAGCCTCCTTGGAGTAATAGCACAAAATTCGAAGGAGAAAGTACAACTACAACATAGTGTTGCAGCAGAGTTACAGCATAGTTATAGTGAGTTGCAGCAGAGTTACAGAAAGTGTTGCAACATAGTTATAGTGAGTTGCAGCAGAGTAATAATGAGTAACAACAAGTGGAGTAACAACACAAAATTCGAAGGAGAAAGTACAGTTATAGCATAGTGTTGCAACAAAGTTACAACATAGTTATAGTGAGTTGCAGCAGAGTTACATAAAGTGTTGCAGCAAAGTTATAGCGAGTTGCAACAGAGTAATAGTGAGTAACAACAAGTGGAGTAACAACACAAAATTCAAAGGAGAAAGTACAGTTACAGCATAGTGTTGCAGCAGAGTTACAACATAGTTATAGTGAGTTGCAACGGAGTTACAGAAAGTGTTGCAGCAGAGTTATAGCAAGTTGCAGCAGAGTAATAGTGAGTAACAACAAGTGGAGTAACAACACAAAATTCGAAGGAGAAACTACAGTTATAACACAGTGTTGTAGCATAATTATAGTGAGTTGCAACAGAGTTATAGCGAGTTGCAGCAGAGTAATTTAATTGAACCAAGGTAATTCATGGGGTTAGCAAATTATTTAGGAATGAAGTGTCTTTTCAATGCACATTAGAAAAGGCAAGTATAACCTTTCAATTCATTGCAATTGAAAACCAAGTAACTGAAGCTTTGACTTGAAAGAATTGTAATGCATCAATATTAAATCTAACGAAACTTGAAATTTCATTTGAAATCAAAGAAAATTTCACATGATACACAATGGTGGAATCTTTGATACAATGAAGGAGTTGGATAACATAACACTTGAAACTTTTGTTGGTGCAATCATAATATACGCAAATAAGATAAGGAATTGTACATCATAGTTTAGGCATTGAAGTACTACATGAATTATTTGTTGGGAAAACATAAAAAAATTAACTCAAATCATAAGCATTTATAATCCTTGTCAATTGATCCAAGTCACAACAAAGCTCAAACTTCATGTGAATGGTATCCTGCAACATTTTGATTCGGTAATCAAGTATGATAAATATACATAAAACCACATGGTTAATTTCCTTTAAGACCTTTGATGTTTTTATTTGACCATCGCTCTAAAGTTAAACTCTTATGTACTTGAAGAATATAAGGGATTACCTACATCTAACTCAAATTTTGGCAAATGGTTAAAACCTTACAAAACTTGTATATATATGCAAGTCTCGAGTCTTTGAGATGATTGTAGGCTTGAAGGAGGATTAAAGTATAAATTTCATAATTTTGTTGTTAAGAAAGGAGAGCCAAGAATAAGCTCATGTGGGAAGCTTGAAGCTGTAAAGTTGTGAAAGAAGAATTGGAATCACTATCTTAGCTGCTAGAGTTTATCCCTTTTAATGAATATAGCTAGGCCATAGTGCTTAAGATGAGATTTTTTTGAAGGTAAAATAAACTTGCAAATCTTGGGGCACACAAATTCAAGCTAGATTGCATTGGCTCAATTTGTGGGATACATTTACCTTTGGAGCCTTATAATACTTGCACTAACATGTGGGATGAGAGGGGTCTAGATTATTGGGATTAGCTTTCTGCATTGTTTAAAAGGAACTAGTATTTGGACTAGGGATAGCAATAAGGTTAGTATTATGGAAATGAATGAAGTGAGGGATCTTTTCTAATTTATTTTCCACAATGAGGATATGGATAAAGATTTTGTATATGGGGGTTCTCTAAAATAGTTATACTTCTTTATAAAAAAACTACAAGTAAACCAAAATTATATTTAAAATATGATCTACAAGTAAACCAAAACACCACATGGAACTTGGCATATGTATCAATATCTACATATTCATGAGGATTGTGAACTTTTACTAGTATAAAGCC
>JASDQU010014844.1:70746-113434 GCA_032191745.1 Picea mariana
TAGTATTCCATGGAATTGAAATCGTCTTTGCCCTATTGGTCTAGAGATGTCATACATAGTGACGCCAACCCATAACTTCAACAACTCATCGATGAGAGGCTCAATATATACATTCATATCTTTAACCTGGTACCTACCTGATTGGTTCAACCTAATGCATGATTAATTATACTTACCTAGATGTCGTGATATATAAAAGAAATAATTACCATGCATGAAACAAAGAAATGAAATATTTTGTCATGCTTTAAAGCAAATAAAAGATAATTAAATACCTGGAACAATCATTGCCAACATTGTGTGCTCTCTCTTGATCGACATCCAAGGAGGAAGGTTATTATTTATAACAAAAACAAGCCACACTGAGTACGTAGAGTGAAGCTCTCCAAATGGATTGACACCATCAGCTGCCAACGAAAGTCTAACATTACGAGGTTCTTCTTTAAAAATTGGCCACTTTTCTTCGATGTAGTTCAATGCAAAACCATCTGCAGGCATTCGAAGAGCATCGTCTTGACTTCTATTCTTTGCATGGAAATCCATAAACTGTGCTATACTTTGGCACCTGAACAATCGCTGAAAACGTGGAAATATCGGAATATAACAAATAACTTTGCGAGACACCTTCTTTGACGCTTTATCGGTTCGATATCTACTTATTTGACATTGTGGGCATTCATTTTCTAATACATATTGTCCATAATATATGATATGATCATTAGGACATGCATCAATAGCCCGATAGTCCATTCCAATTTCTTTCATAATCACGGATATTTCTTGATATGTGCGTGGAAAAATATTTGATGTCGGTAATAGAACATCACTTAACAATCTACAAAATTCTAAACAATAAGTCAATGTAAACAATATTGATCATCAATATATCATCCAATATACTAATTTACAAATTAGAAAACAATAGAAATATAGGAATAAATTGAACCTTTTAAGTATTTGTGAACATGCAAGCATAACTAATTAACAAATTAAATACCTTAGTATCTGTGTGAGACATGTGTTTGATAAACCATTCAAAACCTTCAGGTTCACCAACAACAATATAGCAGATAAAAGATTTATTGTTGAGCCTTCATAAAGAGGTTGACGTGACTTCTCAAGTAAAGGATCAACATCGTGACTATCATCCTGGTTGTCCTCATCCATTGGAGCAAACATGTCTTGGATCAATCTATGTATCTCATCTTCCTAATTTGAATCACTAACGTTATCTCCATCCATATCATCATTAATAACTTGATCAACAGCTTCAATATTTTGATCTTGAAGTTCATCTCCATGTAAAGTAGTATTTTTGCTAGTACTTGACAAATAACTCTCTGGAGGTCGACACTTTGGGGGCATCGTCTATATATTTAAAAAACAACATATAAAAGTTAGTGTGTATAGAAAATATAAAAATCACGATAAGAAATATTACTAAAATTCATGACATACTGATTATTATAGAGAATACATTAAATATTGAATCCTGTTACCAAGGGACGATATTCATAACCCCCTTCGGCGTGCCCCTTCTCCCTACAATGTTTTTGGATTGTTGTTATTAAAAGTCTTCTATTTTGCAAGCCTCTGCAATCATAGCAAGGGCAATAACATTTTCCATCGCCCCTCGCCTCTAATGCCACTCTTAACCGAGCAAGCTTCCTGTCATTTTTGTTCATTGTGACAAATCCTTGTCCTAACAAGTAATTGTCTTACCTACACCATACCAAACATTAAGTTGTCAAATTTTTATATCTTGGCTACTCCTTTCGATTATGATGTGTTTATTTACAGTGACCTACATCTTTATAATAAGGTCAACATCTTTATAATAAGGTGATCATATGTGTAGAGGATCAACATCATGATGACATAGATAGCATCTTTATAATAAGGTCATATGTGTACAAATGTTTTCTTTATATAATAACGACATATACACCTAACATAAGTTTAGGGTTAGTGTTTATGTATCTTATTAGTCCCTGCTAAAGCAGGGAATATAGCAATCAATTACTATCATTTCACCGATTAGGGTTGAGTTTCAAGAGCAATTCCATATCTTTATCAATGAAAAGAGAGAGAGATTATAGCTACAATTGAAGGGAAAAGGGTATGTGGATTCCATAAACCTAGAATATTATGGAATCTACATACCCTTTTACATAGAATATACTAACTATATCCAAAAACCAAAGACATGAAATATGGTATAACTACACATATTATATAAATATATTATCAAGGAAAAAATAAGCTAAATGCAATTTGGACATTTGAAAAAAAAATTACAAGTTAAATGAGTACATCAATAAAAAATAACATACTAACCTTGCAAGTTCAAAATCCGAGCTATGTAGATCGAGAATTGGATTTGTTCAACCGGTGGGTGACGGAAAAAATAAACAGTTCAAACAAAAGCCAAGAACAGTGTCGCAACTATAGCAACTATGTCACAAATTCTCTTAAAGTCACGTATATATAGATAAAATAGTCAACTAGTCGTTAACGCTGACCAATGAGATAGACAAAATTTTCGTCGCTATTGCCACGAAAGTTTGTCGCTATAGCGACGAAAATCCCGACTAAGTTAAATTAAGATTTGTGTCGATATTGCGACGAACTTTTGTGGCAGTAGCGATGAAAATCCCGCCCTATTTAAAAAAAATATTAGACTAGCGGAAGCATGGAAAATTTTCGTGGAATAATTTGCCCATATGTAGTAGTGTGTCAGCCGGAAGGGTAACAAGGCCCAAAAAAAATTGCTAAAAGAAATCTCGAGTCGCCTCAGTAACCTGGATGCTGGTACAAAACGAATTGCATAGGACCATAAGAACTAGAAGGAGAAGCTGGAGTGAATGGATGGCTAATTCCACTTATATTTGCGCTACGTCCATCATATGGACATCACACCTGCTGATGGGAATGGAGCAGCAGCCCGAATCAGGAAGACCCACACGGTGGCCCAGAGGGAGGAGAGCAAGGACAAGGTGAAAGATGGAAAGAAGAATCTCATAATCCTGGACTAGCGTCGGGTAGCCAATGATCAGTGAATATTATTGGGTCAATCTTAATTTTTGTCTTGTGTTTTTATGGTTTTGTTATGATTAGCTTGTCAAAACTAGATATGGTGGGACTGGAAGAAAAAAAAAGGGTTGCAACATTCCAGAAATTTTCGGTATATTTTTGTGCAAAATTTGCAGAAATAGGTTGTATATCTGAGTTCCTCTCAGAAAAACACCCAATTTGAAAAAAAAAATAGTCTGAAACGGAGTCCGGGAAGTCAAGATATTGAAGTTTTAAAATCTGCAATTTTTCAGGGTTTTTTCCGCAGATGATGGCGCGATTTGTTTTATTTCTATAGCAGATGGGGGCCGAATTTGTCCAAACAAATTACATATCTGATTTCCTCTCACAATTTCACCCAATTTCAAAAAAAAATCAGCCGAAACGAAGTCCGGGAAGTGAAGTTATGAGCATTTTAAATTCAACAGTTTTTCAGGGTTTTTCCAGAAAAAACCGCAATTTTCTGTCAAAACTTATTGTTCTATTTTTTGGGTTTTTTCATGACAGTTGTGGGACCGAAGAGTTCATTCAGTGCTCAGATGGCTATTTCCTCTCAAACCCTCAAATAAATTATACAAGTTACTAAAGCATTCAAATCTCAATTGTATGACACATTGGATGTCAAATTGGATGGCCTCACAAACTACCTCAATGATAGTTTTCGTAGTATTCAAGATTCATTGGATAGCATGCATGAGAGATTTCTTATGACGGACATCAGGGATGAATATAATCAAGAAATATATGCTTGGTAAGATTTGGAGGCCGATTGCGATGATTCGTATATGGATAGTTGTCATTTATGGGATGACAATCACTTTCATATTTTATTTGATAACTCTAATCCACCTTCTGTAGAGAGTATCAATGTGACAAATCGGGAGCCAATGATTATTACCAGCATCCATCCTACATATTCTATAGTGATATTATTCCTTCAAGATTATGCTACGACCATTTTCCACTATGTGGATGGATCTTCTTATTTGGATCCACATGATAGGTGTCAGTTTTTGGAGCATCATTTTCAGTTGGTTATTGGGTGTCGATATCTTCCATGTGGGGTTCACATGAGCAATTGGACATGGGAACCTGGTTTACAATGGTGGTTGGACTACTTCAGCATGATGGCTTCCATTTCTCAATGGGACCATGGTTCTCTAGTCTACTTCAGCATTGTGGTCCACACTTATCCATGGGACCCTGGTATATGGTTGTACATCAAGCGTTGATGACAACGCTTTCATAAGGGGGATGGAATGTAAGGTAGCTAGAGAGGTAGTGGGGGGGTGGGGGGGCAGAGGGCCCGTAGTGATAATAGTGGAGGCCATTCAATGTAAGGTGGACTAGGTCCACTGTATTATTAAATAAGGCCCACTATGGTAGTTATATATAATAAATGGGTAATTAGATATAATAAATGTAAAAGGACTTCTTAGAAGGTTCTACTTCTAAAAGATTCTTCCTCTAGAATGTTCTTAGGTGATGGTAGTACTATATAAAATGGTTTAAGAAATGTAATGGGATGTGAAGATAAATATTGTGTTTGGAGTTGAAGCTCATTAGGAGGAAGCCCCCTCGAAGAGGCAAGTGAATGGGAGAGGATCCATTCCATAATAGGATCCATTGTATGGTGTTGCCCTACCTCAAGGGTTTTCTCTATTTCTTGTGTTCATGTTATGGTGAATGGTTTATAGATTATTCTTGTTGATATTGTGGGTTTATTTTGAGATTTATTTTGAGATTTATTCAGGTTCTTAACACCAAGAATGTAATGTCTCCACTGGCAGTAGGATTTCACAATGGAGTACATTTCTTTGTCGTAAGTAGGGTACTTATAGACAACATCTAATAGTGTCCCGCTATGATATGCCACGAGGTGGCGGTGTTGAGTGAGAATAGTGCCCACAATGTAGTCTAAAGAATCTGTCTTGATCTCAAAGGGATGTTGCAGGTCCGATAATGAAAGTACTGGAGATGAGCACAAATGATTATTCAAGTCCTCGAAGGCTTGTTGTTGGGACATGCCCCACACAAATTTTTCCTTACCACCACCTCTGCTTACTTGGCTGAGGGCCCATGCAATATGAGAGAATCCCAACACGAACCTGCGATAGAAATTGGCGAGGCCTAAGAAGCTCTGAAGTTCAGTGAGTGTGGTTGGGGCTGACCAGTCACAGATGACCTGGATCTTGGTTGGATCCACATGCACACCATGTTGATCAACGATGTAGCCTAAGTAATGGACCCTGTCCATGCCGAAGGAGCATTTTTCCAAGTTTTCATATAGTTTGTGCTACCATAGGATGTGCAGAACCTATTGAATATACTGCAAGTGTTTTGCCCAAGCCTTGTTGTAGATGAGGATGTCATCCAGATACACCACTACAAAAGTATTGGTGAAAGGTCATAGGATATCGTCCATCATCCTCATAAAAGTTGCTGGAGAATTTGTCAAACCAAAGGACATGACCATCCATTCAAAAGGACCTTATTTTGACTTGAAGGCGATCTTCCATACATCTGTCTGTTCTATTGGGACTTGGTGGTATCCAGACTTCAGATCAATCTTACTGAAGTATTTGTACCCCATGAGCTGATCAAGGAGGTCATCGATTTAGGGAATCGGGTACCGGTTTCGGACTGTGATTTTATTCAAGGCCCAATAATCAATGCAGAGTCGCAAAGGTCTCATCTTTCTTCTGCACCAGCACGATTGGGCTCTCACAAGGCGATGAGCTGGGACGGATGTGCCCCTTGTGGAGCAGTTCTTGGATTTGCCTCTTGATCTCCTCATTTTCTAACTGAGAGTTGCGATAGACTGGCCCATTGTGTAGCGGTGCGTCTGGGGTCAGATCGATGGGATGCTTGACCTGGCAGTGCAGAGGTACCCCAGTAGGAGAAGAGAATATATTTGAGTATTCTTCCACGACCTTATCCACTTGCTTCTGTTGTGTAGAGAGATCGGTCGCAGAGGCCCTGGATGTGGCTGCGATCTTTCACTCACTCTGAGAGTGAATCACGAAGAAGACAAATTTCTCGGTCTGAGAGATGACCTTCCTGCATTGCTTGGCAAAGATCAAGGAAATGGAACTAGGAGGGACTATCTCGGGTATCCTGTACAATTTCTTGTTCAAAGTAATAATAACACTACGAGGCCTAGTCTTGTATACAGCATGATGTTTCCATAAATAAGGTTGGCCCAAAAGAACATTATAAAATTCGAGAGGAGCAACATCACACAATACCTTATCTTTGAAGGGCTTGATGTCATACGCCAATCAACACTGTTGGTTGATGCGAAGATCGCTTCCTTGGCGGAACCATCCAATGGTGTAGGGTTGTGGGTGCGGCGTTGTTGGCAGGGCCAATCGCTTGAAGACCTCTATTGAGATGAGGTTCTTTTGGCTACCACTATCAACGATGAAGTGCAACGGGGTGCCTTTCACCCACATCTGTGAATGGAAGAGGTGCTCACCTTCTTCTGGTTCGTTTGGTTCACCAGGCTGGAGCTTGGTGGTAGCAATGGTGGCATTGGGTTCCGCATCAATGATCTGTCTTCCCCTTTCTGGTTTTGAATCAGAGTTAGAACTCGCATCTGATTCARAGGCTTTCACTTCAGCCACCAACGACTGATTTGAGTGACAATCAACAGTGTTATGCCAAGGGATCTTACGAAAGTTGCACCACTTCCCGACATCTTTCTTTGTCTTTCTGGTGTCCTTCTTTGCCTGCGGCTTGGACTGGTTGTCTTGATACTGCCCATCTTTTCTCTGTMCTTTGTTATGTGGGTTGGGGCCGCTCTTTACTGGCTTTTGCTGTGAGGGTTTCCCATGCCCAAATTGTCGTGTCTTTTGTTTGAGCTTCTGCTCGATTTTGACAGCATATCGATAGGTCGTGCCCAAGGACAAGATGTCTATAAATTCCATTTCGGCCTGTATGTATCTATGCAGAGCACCGTGATACTTGAGCACCAGATGTCGCTCCAAATCTTTGATACCCAACTTGGTGCGCAAGGTGTGGAAGATATCTGTGAATTCTGGCACTGCTTGGTCTCTTTCTTGCCGCAGTGTGGGCCATTTGGTATACAAGTCGTCATAACTTCTAACATGGTAGTATTGTTCCTTAATAAAATCCCTGAAGGATTCTCAGGTGGCCGTGATTGTAAATAATGAGGGTTCCTCTATTTCCTTTTTCTCACATAAAGTTTCCCACCAATATTTGACATGGGGAATGACTTTGAGGAGCGCAAAAATAATCTTTTCTCTATTTGAAAAGTTATGGATAGAAAAATATTCTTCTAGTAGATTCAATAATTTGTCTACAACATATGTGTCTATATGAACTTCAAATATAGGAATATCGAAGTTTATTTGTACCTTGAAGGGGGCGATGCCTCCGCTCGAGGAAGATGCGTCGCCTGTTGGTAGTCGCCGAAGGATTTGCGCGAAACTATCCATCATCTCGTTCCTTTGTTGCATGAGGGATTCCTCAAGCAACATTTTGAAAGTATCTCTTGTCCCGTCATCTTTATTTTCTCCTTCCATGAGAGGTCACTTGGGCGTGTGAGAGATTTTGTCCTCAAGAGAAACAAGCTCAAGACTCAATTCTTTGTACCCTGACCTCGTTGGGGACATGCATTAAGGCAACAAGGAGAAGACCGCTCTGATACCATTGATCCAAATTTCATGAGCATAACGAAATGAATACAGATTATTAAAATATGCTTAACACGGAATAACAGAGATACAATAAAACTGGTTTTATATTCAATAAGGAAATAAGCTGAAACTGTAAAATGCAGCAGAAAACAAGCTTGTTGGAATGGTGGCAGCTTATCTCTGGGAAGAGATGTGACAGTTGCGCTCATTCACATGAAGATGATTACAATGAGGTTCTGAAGGCCTTTTTATAAAAACAGGAATGTCAAAAACCCTAGACATCCAAAAACCTAACCCTATGAGACGAAGCACCCAAAAGTCATGTGGGCCCCGTTTGGGTAAGTTAGTACATCAACTTCCCGTGGTCGTAACTTTTGCATACAATCTCCGTTTGGGGTACACGATAGCTCGTTGGAAAGGTATCGTCGAGGAGATTCATTTAGGGGGCTCAATAATGCTTTTGGCTATCATTCAAAAGCTTGATCCCGAAAAACCTTCATTTAGGCCCTCAAAATGGCCCCGAAAGTTAAAAACTGCTAAAAATAGTAAATTACCAAAATTGCCAGAAAATTATTTTGAGCTAGTTGGAAAAGGTGGGTGTCCACCGATATCCACCTGGATCACCTCCCCCTTATTTATGCATTGTCCTCGGTGTAGTATATGTACACATACAATCAAAACTTTACTAGTTTTAAAAAAGATGTGGATACTCTGCCCGCATAACCTCTTCATGCTCCCAATTCACATCCTCTGGACCATACTAGGTCCATTGGACCTTTACTAGCTCTATGACTCAATTCTGGAGTTTCTTGATCTTTCGGTCCAATATGCACACTAGATGCACCCAAAAGTCTCATTTTTGCTCCACCTGAATCACATTCCAATCAATGACATGATTAGTATTAGATACATACTTTTTAAGCAATGATACATGGAATACATTATGAATACTCATTGATGTAGGTAAAGCAAGAATGTATGCTACAGGTCCAATCCTTTCTAGGATTTCAAATGACCCACAATACCGAGCTGCCAGGTTTGAACAATTTCCCAATTTCAGGGAACTTCTCTTGGCCTTTACTTTTAGGAACGTATGGTCACCCACTTTAAATTCTCTGTGGGTTCTGTTTCTACCAGCATAGCTTTTCTGTCTGTCTTGGGAAACCTTTAAATTTTGCTTTATTTTTATTATTTTCTCTTCCATTTCCATGAGCAGTTTTGGCCCAATCACTGCTCTGTCCACTAGGTTGTCCCAACTTACTGGTGTGTTGCACTTTCTGCCATATAGGGCTTCAAATGGGATCATCTTTAGGGATGTTTGATATCCATTGTTATAAGCAAATTCCACCAAGTGCAAGCAATCCTCCCATTTGGATGGTTTATCCATCACATACATCCTTAACATATCTTCAATCACTTGATTTACTCTCTTTGTTTTCCTATTCGATTTTGGATGATAGATTGTGCTAAAATTCAGATTGGTCACAAACCCTTTGAATAATCCTTTCCAAAATTTTGAGGTAAATATTGGGTCACTGTCTGTCACAATGATCTTGGGTATACCATGCAGTGGAGAAATTTCCCTTATATAAATATTAACAATGTTGCTTGCCTTGTGCGTGAGCTTTACTGGAATAAAGTGGGAAGTTTTAGTAAGCTTGTCCACCACCACCATGATGTAATCATGTTGCTTGGTTGTTCTGGGAAGCTTGGTAATGAAATCCATTGTTACCACTTCCCACTTCCACTCAAGAATGTGTAATGGTTGTAGCAGACCAATTAGGCGTTTGTGCCCAACCTTGACTTTTTGACATTCCAAACACTTGGCAATAAAATCAACGATCTCCTTCTTCATTCCCAACCAGTAGAATTGGCTCTTGACAACTGCAATAGATTTTTGGTAACCTGGGTGTCCAACATAAGGCACATTATGAATTTCTTTTAAAACCAAGTTTTTCAATTCCTGAGAGTTTGGAACATAAATTTTTCCTTTGTACATGAGAATTTCATCATTTTCCAGCTTATAGTATTCAACTTTCCGCTGCAAATTACATTGTTGTAATTTTTCCTTTACTTCCATGTATTTTTTATCTGATTTTGCAGCCTCTAGAATCATGTCTTTCAAATTTGTTTGGTACATGCTAATGGTTGTAGCATGCATCTCATGCACCCTCCTGCTGAGTGCATCAACTACCTTGTTCTATTTACCTTTGATATGCTTTATATCAAAGTCGTATTAGCTGAGGAACTCTAACCACCTGCTTTGCTTGGCATTTAGAGTTGGTTGTCCGAACAGTTATTTCAGACCACTATGGTCTGTGCTTAACTCAAATATTTTCCCCATGAGGTAGTGCGACAGTGCCTCAACATCTTCAAGGCATGCACTATGGCTGCCAATTCCAAATCGTGAGTAGCATAATGCCTTTCATGCTCCTTTAATTTCCTTGATTCATAGAATGCCACATACCCATTCTGACTAAGGACTCCACCCAATCCTTCTTTGCAACCATCAATACATACAATGAAGTCTTCATTTGGATCAACAATATTTAGTATTGGAGCACTTGTTAGTAATTGCTTCAAGTGTTGGAAACTCCTTTCACAATCCAATGTCCATTCAAACTTCACACCTTTCTTTTGTAAGGAAGTGATTGGGTATGCAATATTTGAGAATCCTTCAATAAATCTCCTATAATAACCTGCAAGGCCCATGAATGGCCTCACCTCCGAGACATTCCTTAGTGTTGGACATCCTTCAATGTCCCTTATCTTTTCTGGATCCACTGTTATTCCTTCCTCTGAAATGATATGACCCAAATAATGGATTTGCTTCTGATAGAATGAGAACTTGCTCAATTTGGCATACAACTGATGCTCCCTCAATATTTCTAATACTATACTTAAGTGTTGCTCATGCTCTTCTTCAGACTTATATTATATAAGAATGTCATCCAGGAAGACAATGACAAACTTATCTAATTAATCCCTGAAAATTCCATTCATTAAACACATGAAGACCGTTGGTGCATTTGACAACCCAAATTGTACCATTGTGAACTCATAGTGGCCATACCTTGTTCTGAAGGCAGTCTTGTTGACGTCGTCTTCTTTAATTCTTACTTGATGATAGTCTAACCTAAGATCAATCTTGTAGAATATTTTTGCATATTTTAGTTGATCAAAGAGGTTATCTATTCTTGGCAAAGGGTACTTATTCTTCACAGTTACTTTGTTCAACTGCTTGAAATCTATGCACAGCCTCAAAGTTCCATCATTTATCTTCATAAATAATACTGGGCCACCCCAAGGTGACACACTTGGGTGTATGTATCCATTCTTCAAAATCTCTTACAGTTGCATTTGCAATTCCTTCAGCTTGGGTGTACTCATCCTGTAAGGAGTCTTAGATACTGGCACTGCTCCTGACACCAGATTAATGGAGAAGTCAATATCTCTCTTGGATGGAAATCCTGGTATTTCATTGAATACATCTTCAAACTCTTTTAGGACTGCATAATCTTCAATATTTGATGCATTATCTTTAGGTGTCTCTTCCATATGTGCTGCAATTATTTGACACCCTTTCTTGTAACTCTTCTCTAGCTGCAAGGCTGAAATTTCTCTGACAGTTACTGCCCTAGGAATTCCCTGTATTGTTCTTAAATTCCCTTTCTTGTCCAAGCAAGTACATGCCTTATTATAACAGTCTAGTACAACATGATGTTGGTCCAACCAATCCATACCAATTAGGAAGTCAAAGGAACCTAAAGGTATGATGTTCAAATCTGACTTGGTGCTTAATCCATCCATGTCCACTGGGCATGCTTTAACCATCTCATTAATTTTTCTTTTAGTTCCTGTAGCTAGCTACACCATCCAAGGTTTTCCAAGCTTTTTTCTTGGCAATTGAAATCTTTCCACCATCTTAGGATCTAGATAACTATGACTAGCTCCTGAATCAATTAAAATAACGATGGTTTGGTTGTTGATTTTACCTTCCACTTCAATCATGTGTGACTGAAACTCAACTTGCTTGTTATCTAGAGTGGCATAGATCCTTGGTACACTTCTTCCCATGTCCTCCATTGTTTTAACTTGCTATACATTGTAAGCAGTCTTCACTTTTCCACCTTTATTAGGTCAATCTCTCAACACATGATCTCCTCCAAAACCCCAACATTGAATGGGTGGTTGCCTTGGTCTTTGCCTCGTTGCCTCTGTCATTCTAGGTTCTTTAGAGGTTGGTTGTCCCTGAGAATTATTTTTGAAGAATGGTGGCTTATATCCCTTCTTCCTCTGGTCCATCATACTTTTCGTTTCGTTTTCCCACGTCCTTTGGAAGGTTGGTCTTCCTCTATGTTGTTCATAAATACATTTAGCCCTCCTTATGGTTTCCTCTAGTGTCTTGGGATCGTCATACTGTATCTCATCACTGATAAAAGATGGCATCCCACTCAGGTATCTCTTAATATTAACCTACTCCTCCTTGATGAAAGAAACATACTTCAACAATTCTAAAAATCTTCTTTCATTTTCATCTATGGTCATACTCCCAAGCTTGAGTTCAAAGAACTCCTTCATTTTCTTATCATAGTATCGCTTAGTCAAGCATTTCCTCAGGAAATACCTCCAAATGACCTTCTTCTCATCAATGTGTTGTACTTGCACAAATTGATCCCACCACATTGATGATTTTCCTTTGAGTTGATAGATGACAATTCTTCCTTCAACCCGTGAAGAGTAATTATGCAATTGAAAATACTTCCTCATGCCTAGCATCCATGTCTCTGCATCCTCATCTTTCTTGTGCTCACCATCAAACATAGGAGGATTTATTTTATTCATTTCCCCTTGTAGCTCATCCACCCCAGACCTTTTCTTATGCTTCCTAACATGGGATGAATTGGACTTCTGTGTTCTCTCTTAGTTGAATGCCTTGAAGAATGATAGTGATGTCTGCCAATGCTTCTTGTTCTTCCCCTCTCGTCATGAGATATATGATTCCTTGATTTGCTTGACTCGGTCTCCTTATTCATCTTCTTCTCTATTATGCCCAAGCTTTGCATTATCCTGATGTTAAAGTCTTCCTGTTGCTCCTTGGCTTTCACACGCCTCTCATTATCAACTTTATAATTCTGGACATCCTTTCACAGACCTTTTATAGTCTCTACCAAGTGCATACTTTCTTCCTTGCCTTCTCCATGTACAATTGAATTTGTACCTTTAATGCCTAAATTAACATACATCCCTCTAATCTCATCTCCATGGCTGTAAGCCCTTTGTGCATCTTCCATGATTCTGAACTTTGTGTTGATTCTCTTCTGATCTAAATGTTGTTAACTCTGCAAAATGTGTAGCCAACTGAATTTATTAGGCTTAACAATTTACATTTGTATAAAGATTTCATATTATTTTCTTCCCAAAATGTATTAGGATTCTTTCTTTCATGAATTCGCTTGAAAAGTAATGATACTTGAATTATTTTCATCTATGCGGACTCATAGACTCACACACTCTAAGAATTATAACTCTCCCTTTCATAAATCCATCTGAAGAGTTCCCATACTTAACCATTTTTCTCTTTTTCGACTTGCGGACTCACAGACTCATGGACTGTTAACCTTTCTTACATAAGTTCGTGTGAAAAGCCTCAATACTTAGCCAATTTTCCACTTCTTCGGACTTTTGGACTCGCATACCCACAGACTCATGCACTTGTAACCTTTCTTACATAAGTTCCTTCGAAAATCCTCAACACTTAGCCAATTTTTCGTCTTCGCAGACTCACATACTCATACTAAGTCTCAACACTTAGTCACTTTTCCACTTTTTCGGACCTCCAGACTCATGGACTTGTAACCTTTCTTACATAAGTCCGTCCGAAAAACCTCGACACTTAGCGAATTTTCCACTTCTTCAGATTTTTGAACTCACGGACTTGTAACCTTTCTTACATAAGTCCATCCAAAAAGCCTCAATACTTAGCCAATTTTTCATCTTCGCGAACTCATGGACTCATACTAAGTCTCAACACTTAGTCAATTTTCCACTTCTTCGGACCTTCGAACTTGCGGACTCTCAAACTTGTAACCTTTCTTACATAAGTCCGTCCGAAAAACCTCAACACTTAGCTAATTTTCCACTTCTTCGTATTTTCGAACTTGTGGACTCACTGATTTGTAACTTTTCTTACATAATTCTATTCGAAAAGCCTCAATACTTAGCCAATTTTTCGTCTTCGCAGACTCACGAACTCATACTAAGTCTCAACACTTAGTCAATTTTCCACTTCTTCGGACCTTCAGACTCGTGGACTCACGAACTTGTAAACTTTCTTACATAAGTCCATCCAAAAAGCCTCAACACTTAGCCAATTTTCCACTTCTTCGGACTTTCAAACTCACAGACTCACGAAATTGTAACCTTTCTTACATAAGTCCGCCCGAAAAGCCTCAACACTTAACCAATTTTTCGTCTTCGCAGACTCACAGACTCATATTAAGTCCCTACACTTAGATTATTTTCATCTCCCTACCTCCGTGTACCTTCCACCATGGAAGTACACGTCATCAACCACCACATCAACTGATGTATGCCCCCTCCACGTCATGATGATGTCAGCGTATGAAAAATATCGATTTTTTTTTCCAAATTCGCCTATCTTCCAAAATCCCAATGAGGCTTAAATTCGCCCGAAATGAAATTCCTTCCTTGGTCGTCATTAGAGCTCGATGACTAAGCTTAATACAACCCATTCAATCATGATACATAAACGTCTGCACACTACTTCCAAATTCGACTCTTTCACTTCGAATTTGCCATTATTTAGCTACAGGAAATTGGACTTTTGCCCAATTCCATTCCATTTCACCATAGTTGCTCGACAACCATTAAGTTTACTCAATTACATTCAATTGGCCATAGCCTTATACTGACTTCCAGTTCGACCATTTGCAGGTCTGAATTTTCTCAAACAGAGATTAATCGTCCAGAAAAACTCGTCCTTAGACCAATTTTCTAAATTCCTTAGGAATTTTAACAACAATAATTGGGGCTTTTGGCCCAATTTCACTCAACTGCTCCCAGGTTCACCACTGAAACACTGTAACATTTTTGTCAAACAAAATGCAATGAACGCTTTCTAACATTTTGTCAAACATTTCGCTTACAACCTATGGAATTTCACTTCATTGCTTTGCTAAATGGCCCATGCAGTCTTAGTGTTGCAATCGAGGCTCTGATACCAATTTGTAACACCCCCCCAACCACCTGGTGGGCAATGTTACATGAGAAACTCTCTTGCTCATCAACTCTGATACCAATAAATCAAATACTAAGTTCTACATATGAACATAGTTAAGAGAAAATAGTAACAATATGTATGCAACATTAACAATTAATATATAATTTAACAATAGAGATTCCATGACATAAAACCCATAATTGCACACACAATAATTGAAATAAGCACATAAAAGACACTTATCTCAAGAAAATAAACACCAAATGCGTGTAGACATTCCACATTCGTCCCAGCCTTAGACCGTACTGCTCATAACTCTTATCAGCGGGTCACCCCTGAGTTGGGGCTAAACTCTAGGAGGGAAAATGGAAAATTAAGCTAGTCTAAGGTTTGATAAGCAACATAAGTGTTCCACCCAAGGTGCCAACTGCGACAACTAGCCTACGGTCTCTCATTCTCCACATGCATGTCCCACCCCAGGAAGTGTGCCCCTACTCTGCTCAACAATCCCTCGTCTGCCCCACTTCCCTTCCTAGGCTTCAACAACACGCTAGGTAGGAAGTCTTAGAGCCCTGTCGCTATCGCCCATCGCATCAGGGAACAACTTCGAGTAGTCTCTCACCCTGAAAAATACTCACGGGCCCGACAACCTGCTTCTTCGGTAATACGGCCTGACAACCACTTCTTCAATCCAATCCTCGCGCTAACAACACAAGTGCAGGTTCTTCGTCACAGTCCAATACCGTTTGATTATATATGTGTGTGTGTGTGTGTGTGTGTGTGTGTGTGTGTGTGTGTGTGTGTGTGTGTGTGCGTGTCTTTTAGGACACTTGGCACTTTAAGGAACTTCCTTGCCCCTCCTTTCTAGACTTAGGATATACATACATATATCCATTACTTTAGCTTTAAGAAATAATATTATAATATTCTAATGGGATTAAGCCTCCCTATCTTAGCCCATTCCTAGACTCTTAGCCCCCCTTTCCCTTTTTAGTGAAGTTTATCCCCCCATACTCATTTGCGGATCGGTCTGCATGCAATGATGTGTTTTCATTAATAATATGAGTGTTTACATATTACAAAAATAGGCTTACTGACCTTTAGCATCCAGGCTCCCCGACCTAATAATCACATAAGCCTTCTAGCCTATAACAACCTAGCTCACCAGCCTTTAAAACATTTACATTTTTATGTACAACTGGGGTTCAGCCTAGGGGTATTACACTCATGATGTATCGCAAGAAATTGTTTTAGGCATGCGATGTATCACATGGACCAAAACTTTCCACTTGCGCGACATATTGCTAAAAAAATCATTTTTCCTGTGACACATCACATGAGATGAATTTTCTCTAAAATATCTTTCATGTGATATGTTGCAGCACACCAACGTTTCAATCTTTGCGACAAAACTTTAATTGCATTGCACCAAATTTTGTTTTTATGTGATACACATGTACCCAAAGGTTTTTTTTAATCGAGAGCAAGTTGTTTTGTCTCGAGATTCTTCCAAAACTTGTACAAAATTTTCCTTTTTCCATCTTGAAGAAACTTGCCCCCTTGCGACGTATCACACTTAAACTTAGTTTTTCCACGACATAATACGTATCACACCTCAACTCTTTTTAGTCACGACATATCGCATCGCTGCAAACTTTCCTTCATTGCAACAAAGAGAAATTTCTAAGAAAATTCCTTTGCATCCTCCTTGTGATCGCATTCTTTGAATCTTTCTTTCTTCGCAATGTGTCATGCCGACCAAAGTTTTCCTTCACCCTGCCATATCATACTATTTTTTTTTCTTGCAACATATTGCATGGGCCCAAAGTTTCCTTTCTCTCGGTGTATCACAAGAAAAAAAATTAGGTGTGTGATATATCGCATGGACCAAAACTTTCCACTCGCGAGACATATCAGTCAGAAAATCACTTTTCCTACGACACATCGCATGAGATGAAGTTTTTCTCCTTCACAATGTATCACAAATAGCTAACTTTCATGCGATATGTTGCATTGCACCAAACATTATGTCTCCACGACAAACCTTTAATTGCATCACACCAAAAATTGTTTTTATGCGATATACATGTAACCAAAGGTTTTTTTTATGTAGAGCAAGTTGTTTTGCCCCATAATTCTTCCAAAACTTGTACAAAATTTTCCTTTTGACGTCTTGAAGAAACTTGCCCCTCTGTGATGTATTGCACTTAAACTTAGTTTTTCCGCAACATAACATGTATTGCACCTCAACCCTTTTTGATTGCGACATATAACATCGCTGCAAACTTTCCTTCATCGCAACAAAGGGAAATTTCTAAGAGAAATCCTTTGCACCCTCCTTGCAATCATTGCATTCTTCTAATCTTCCTTTCTTTTCTATGTATTGCACACCAACTGATGTTTTCCTTCACCCCACCATTTCACACTATTTTTTTTTTCTTGCAACACATCTCATGGATCTAAAGTTTCTTTTCTCCTGGTGTATCACACATTGTTTTTTACACGTGATGTATAGGATGGACCAAACCTTTCCACTCACATGACATATCACTTAAAAAATCACTTTTCATGCAACAAATTGCATGAGATGCAGTTTTTTCCCTTCACGATGTATCGCACCAAAATATCTTTCATGCGATATGTCACATTGTAGTAGTATTGCACCAAACTTTCAATCTTCGTGACAAACCTTTTATCACATCACACCAAAAATTGTCATTCTTCGAATCTTTATTTCTTTGCAATATATCACACCAATTGAAGTTTTCCCCAACATATCACACTATATGTTTTTCCTGTGACACATCACATGGACCCAAAGTTTCCTTTCCCTCTGTGTATTGCAATAATTTTTTTTTGGCATGCGATGTACTGCATGGACCAAAACATTCCACTCGCATGACATACCACTTAGAAAAACACTTTCCCTCTAACACATCCTATTAAATAAAATATTTCTCCTTTACGGTGTATCACACCAAAATATCTTCCATGTGATATGTCGCATCACACCAAAGTTTCTATCTCCGTGACATAGTGATGAATCGTATGATGTTTGACATTTCAAGTTACATGTTTGAGATAACCACTTCTAAAAATGCAATGATATCTGCATTCATTGCGTCGAGAAACGATCTACAATGCACTATGGAAAATATGTTGAGACATAAAGTGTTAAGTGTTATGTTATAATAATACTTATAATTATAATAATAAAATCGGTTTAATTAAAAAAAATAAATTTATAAAAATAAAACAGACTTAATAAAAAAAAACAATTATTAACCTTAAGATGAATGGGTTAAAAGAAATTTACATATACATATACATATACATATCAATATCAATGAGTTAAAATGAATCTATAAATATCGATGTATCAGTATCAATGAGTTAAAATGAATCTATAAATATCAATGGGTTAAAATGAATCTATGCTGGGACAACCACAATGTTCTTACTATAACTGACTAAATTTAAAATTAAAACATTTTAACAATCTTTTCACTTTATGGCCGTACTACTTTATAGAGATGTGAAGTCTTTACACTCTAAAACCCCCCAAAGCCCTCGACAAACCCTAAATCCTGGACCGCAAACCCAACCCTAAACCTCACGAATCCTTATTTCCCTACAGCGGGATTGGCTCTACTGTTCTCCATATTCCATTTAAAGAGCACCTAATTCGCCAAACAGCGCCATTTTACCCAGGTTTTTGAGGATTTTATCTTCACGATGAGACCTCTGGACGAGGAGGAAACGACCGTAGTCTTCGAGAAACTACACAAATTTGTGGGCACAAACCTCAAGCACATAGTGGAGCGCCCTTCAGGCGAAGGGCCCGACATGAAAACCGGAGGACTGTACTGCTTTCGCATGCACAAGAACCGCGTGTACTACGTGAGCGAAGCCCTGGTGAAGAGAGCCACCAACATCTCCAGAGAACGCCTGGTAAGTCTCGGCACTTGCATCGGCAAATTCACGAAGAGCGGTAAGTTCCAGCTTACCATACAATCCCTCGATTTGCTTGCCGCACACGCCAAGCGTAAAATCTGGTTAAAGCCTACATCAGAGATGTCTTTTCTGTATGGAAACCATGTCTTGAAGGGCGGACTGGGAAGGATAACTGAGAATACCGCTCAGAATGAGGGTGTTGTTATCTTTTCAATGTCCGATGTTCCCTTAGGGTTTGGGGTGGCTGCCAAATCCACTCAGGACTGTAGAAAGCTTGACCCTAATGCAATTGTTGCCTACCATCAGTCTGACATTGGCGAGTATTTGCGCATAGAAGACGAACTTTGAAATTGAGTTGTTCTGTGGGTAACCATTTTTTTACTAAATTTATGAATTATTTCCCTTTGTTTTGATGCACTCTGGTTATATATGGGAGAATTGAGCCTTTTGGTCGGATTTTGGGGAGATGGTCAGCTCTATATGTGTATCATTAATGTTGGTGGAATGCTTATGAGGTTGTTTACAGTTTGATTTATATTGAGTGAAATAATGAATCTATCACATACATTTACCGTTCTTTCAAACATGTCTATCGTAGCCTTTATTTGAATATATGCTCTGCATTTTTTTTCGAGCAAGGGTTTAATAGAAACCATTAAAGACAAGTCGCATTCCATATATCTTCCTATTTTATGTAAATCTGCTGTTAAGATTGTGTGCAAGTAGATATAGGTTTCTTCATCAAACAACAAAAGAGAACACGTGATTTTCTTGTGCCAGTTGAAAGTTATGATGATTGATGGTGAACGTTTTTGGGCAGTTCCAGAAGGGAAAACTATGGCGGCTATATATCCCTTGATATTGATTCTGGAAGTGCCGTTCTGTTTAGCTTCTATCAAAAAAGAGCATCATGATTTTAGTCAAAAAAATATTCCTTCTCCAATGTGGAGACCCTTTTATGCCCTACAGATTTGAAACGTACTCTGATACCACATGAAATGTGCTTGGATGTGAATCGGCACACAACTATTTCAAATACAGATTTGAATTGAAAAAATCGTAAGAAATATGAATAGGAGTTACGTTCAAATAACAAAACAACAAAGAGAGAAAGAACAAAGGGAGTGATGGCACTTGCACTTCCAAGATTGGATTGCACATGCAAATCTAGATAATGGTCTACACACTGTACTCAAACGTGTAACCTGTAATATGATTACAGGGAGGGAAACCCTTCTTCCTGCAAAAGAGGGACTAAGCCCTAATTTGTTGCTCAAAGTACTTTTATGGGGTGCTTAGGCTCTTTTTTAGAAAATTAATCACAAATACACTAATTATCTATTTGAAGCCTTTTTTGACATAGGTGGTTTGGTACAAAATTTTAAATAACGAATGGTTACAACATTAATGGGATTACATACAAAATAGCTCATGTGCATAAATTTATTTGCACAATAAAAAGGTTGTGTTTAGGGGCAACAATTTTTTTTATATTTTTGTTTTTGTAAATATGTTTCAATCTTCCATAAAACTAAGCCATAAGAGTTGAAGAGCATATTACAAATTATTTTAGAGCAGATATGTTGTGACATAAATTGGTCAAGGACGAACAAACAATGTACAGAATAAAAAACCAATCTACTCAGAGCTAGGAATCTCCAAGACAAAAAACTAGGGGAGAACACAATCAAAATAACATCCCTTCTGTAATATCTCTAGATCCACATATCTGGATATTAACCTCAATTGCTAACTATCTGTTGCCGAAACTGATACTCTTTGGGATTCTGGATGCAGTTAAGGGTTTCTTATTGAGTTTCCATAGTTTTGAGCTTCATGCGAAGCTTGCATGTTTGTTTGTTTGAGTAGAATGACTTTTTTAGATATTTGGATTAAATAGTCAATTACAAACAATTGCATGCATGTACAAAATTCACTCACAACTGCATGCAAGTAAATAATAATCAAATAGTTTCAGATAGATTAGATGAAGAATGGATCTTTGTTGGAAATACAAAGATATAAACTAGAAAAGTACCAGAAAGTACATGCGCGATAGATTAGTGCCATGCAAGGCCTGAAAGATGACATGCAAGTTGGTCAAATGACATGCATGTGGAAAATTACGGCATGCATGAGGAATTGCCTTATGCAAGGTGGATCTCCTGGATTCCACCGTTGGAAACTGATGGAAACTAGCTCACTGGATGCGCTTTGTTCCAAGCTCAATTGGGTCTGATGGATCTGTTGCTCTGCTAATCCCCCAAGGCTTGTGACCTTCTTTCCCTTCTTTTCACCCACAAAGTTACGTTGCAACTGCCAAAAATGGCTGGATAAGTTGACTTGGATGATTCCACCGTCAGAGTTTGTTGTAAACTGTCTCAATAGAGGTGCCCTGCCTCCTCCTCCAATGGGTCGGAGGGAATCTGACTCAATGTCTCCCTGGATGAGTAGATTTGATAAACTGTACTATCTCTGCTAAACCCATTGCAAACCCCCACTGCTTGAATATGATGCCCTAGTGGCTAGGATGCTCAAAAGCCTGCTTTGGATGGTTCAATGGAAGCGCCTTGCCTTGATCTCAATTGGGTTTGAAGGGCTAAGATTCACTAGGCCTCTTCAGGTGAAGCGACCTACTCTGTGACGGATTCCCTCCTCTGGAATTCACGCTGAAATTGTGACGAAGCAAGGGAAAACCTGTATGGCTTTCCCAATTGGCTGGGGTGTGTCTCTCAACATCGAATCCAATCAACTGGTGTCTTCTTCTTGGAATCCACAATCCTCCACTGATTCGCTTGAATCTGTGTGTTTTCAACTTTTCTCCGCTGAGATCAATTCTCAAATCATAATCTGTCATAATGATCAATTAGGTCACTTTTCTCCCTCATATGCTCTCTCAAACCCTAATTCTTCGTTGACCTCTATATTTAGCCTCTTTCACTTAAGCGACCTCTATATTTGGCCTTTTCCCACTTTTGACTTTATGTCACTTTCAAAATATAACATTTCCTAGTGAAATGACATCAAATGACCCTTTTCCCTTGTTTCTTCTTGACTATAGTTTAAAAGGGGATGTTTAGACTACTAAGCCTTCCTCTCTAGAGCTCATACTCAAAAAGGGACATTACAGTCCTCCCTTTCCGAGATTGCTTGTCCTCAAGCAACATCAATCTAGGGTATTGCAAAATCTGCTCACTCTCCCAAGTAGCATCCTCTACTGAAAGTCCCCTCCATTTGACCAAACACTCCCTGATGACCCTGCTCCTCAATCTCCTCTCTCTGAACTCCAATATCTCATCAAGAACCAACTTGAATTGCCCCTCCTCATCCAAAGGTGGAAGCTCCTCTGAAGTGCTGATGAATTGTCCCATTGCTTTCTTAAGACAAGAAACGTGGAACACATTGTGAATCCGGCTCCCCTCGGGTAGCTCTACCTCGTAGGCCACTTCGCCTACCCTGCCTATGACCCTTTATGGTTCATAGAACCTGGGCTTGAGCTTCTCCACCCACTCTTCTTCAAAGATGACTACCTGTATGGTTGTAGCCGCGGGAATACTAGATCCCCAACCTCAAAGCTACGCTTTATCCTGTCACCTGTGTTTGTCTGCATGCATCTTTTGCCGATTTTGTGTCATTTGTAGATTCTCCTTTAGTACCTTGAGAATCTTCTAACTCTCGACTATCCAGTCCTTGGCCTTGGGAGCTCGACTGTCTCTAAAGACCAAGTCAATCAAAGTGGGAGCATCATACCCATATAATACTCTAAATGGGGTTATACCTATGGACATGTGGAAGGTAGTGTTGTAACAATGCTCTCCAAGATGTAACCACCTTACCTACGCTCTTTGCTGTCCACTCACATAGTTCCTCAAATAGCCCTCTACCCACTTGTTGACTATCTTCGTCTGCCCATCCGTTTGAGGGTGGTAACTTGTGGTGGGTGTCAACTCTGTCCCCACCAATCTGAATACTTCCTGCCAAAATGTGTTGATGAACTGACTGTCTTTGTGGCAACCCGTGAAGTCTGAAAATCTCTCTGAAGAATAGCTTGGCCATCTGCACTACATTCCAGTCGGTAGGAATCACGAAGAAATGCGCAAACTTGGTCAATCTGTCGACCACTACATAAATACAGTCCTTACCTTGAGCCTTGGGTAGTCTTGTAGTGAAGTCCATGGATATACTTTCCCATTTTTGCTTCGGAATGGGAAGTGGTTGAAGTAACCCTACTGGAAGTGTTTGCTCTAACTTGTTATGCTGACAAGTCACACTCACTGATATGTCTCAAACCATCCTGCTTGAGGCCTTTCCAAGAGAATCTCTCCCTGACCTGCCTGTAAATTTTGAAGAACCCTTGATGGCCTGCTAATGGAGAGTTGTGTACTGCTGCCAAAATCTTCTTTTTGAGACATGATCCGGGCACCAATTAGACTCGGTCTTTATAAAAGATGACGTTGTCTATGACTTTGTACCTGTCATCCTGTACCTGCCCGTCCAATAACTCACAAGCGAACTTATCCTTGGAATATTCCACTAACAAGTGGGATTTCCAATTTGTTGAAATCTCCATCAAGGAACAAGCTGTTGGTCTCCTAGATAGTGCGTATGCCACATTGTTTTTCTTCCCGTTGACATACTCTATGTCAAAACCAAAGGCCTGGATCTTTGTCACCCACTTCTGCTGATGCTTGTTGAGATCCTTCTGCTCAAGGAAATACTTCAAACTATTATGGTCTGTCTTGACCACAAATTTGCTTCCCACCAAGTATTGCTTGAATTTGGTCAAAGCATGCATGATTGCAAGCATCTCCTAGTCATAGATCGAATACAACCTTTCGGGCTAGCTGAGCCTCCTGCTCTCAAATACAATGGAGTGTTCCCTCTGCATCAACACTGCTCCGATCCCCTCTCCTGATGCATCACACTCCAGAACAAATGGTAGCGTGAAATCGGGCAATGCTAGTACTGGGCACATGCCCATGACTTCTTGCATATGCTCAAATGCCTTCTGTGAGTCCTCTGTCCAGATCAAGGCTCTCTGTTTGGTGAGGTCGGTGAGTGGTGCCCCCAACTGTGAAAAACCCTTCATGAACCTCCTGTAATAGCTGCACAACCCAAAGAAACTCCTCAACTCTATCACATTCTTGGGCATTGGCCAATCCAAAATGGCCATGATCTTCTCCTGGTGCACCTGTACGTCCTGTGCATTGATAATATGGCCCAAGTATAATATCTCTATAATGCCAAACTCACACTTTGACTCCTTGGCATACAATGACTGTGACTCCATAATGCTGAGTGCCTCATACAAATGCTTTAGATGCTCCTCCCATGTCCTGCTGTATATCAAAATGTTGTCGACGAACACCAATACTGATTTCCTCAAGTGATATCGGAATATATGGTTCATGCAAGACTGAAATGTGGCTGGTCCATTGGTTAGCCCAAATGGCATAACAAGGAACTCAAAGTGTCCATAGTGGCATCTGAATGTCGTCTTCTCTATATCTTGCTCTTGAATGCTGATCTGATGATACCTGGAGCGTAAGTCAATCTTAAAGAAGAAAATTGCTCCATGCAATTTGTCCATCAACTCGTCAATGCTTGGGATATGATACTAATTTTTGATGGTCTTCTTGTTCAAAGCACGATAATCTATACACATCCTCATGGTACCATCCTTCTTCAGGACTAAGACAATTGAAGAAGCGAATGGACTACTGCTGGGTCTGATGTGTCCCATCGCTAGCAATTTCTTGATTGCTTTTTCTATCTCATCCTTGAACCTCCTAGAATGACGATAGGGTGCTGTAATCACGGTTTTTGCACCTTCCATCTCGATGGTGTGCTCAAACCCTCTGTCTGGGGGTCTCCTTGGCGGAATCAGACCAAAAATCCATCGATGCTGACTCAACAAAGTCATGATCTGTGTTTGATACTGATGCTGGCTACTTGAATCACTCCGCGTGGTGATCACGCACTCTGTTGCATATGCTACTTCCCAATTCCTAAAGATCCTCTCCTCCTCTTCGCCGACACTGTCCTGGGTGCCCTTGTCGACATACCCCTCAGTACAATCTTCTTCCCCTCACTGTTTCTGAATCCCATCTCAAGGGTTTGGTAGTTGGTAGAAATCTTGCCCAAGGTGATTAACCATTGGACTCCCAACACCACAACTGTGTCAGATAGGTCAACTACATAAAATGTATCTCTCATGGTGTAGTTACCTAACTTAACCTCCAAGTCTGGAACTCTGTCCAAACATTCCACTGTGTGGCCATCTGCTACTGCAACATCAAACCCCTCAAACTCCTTTGTCTGTAGTGCTTGCCTAGCTACCAATGCAGGGTCAATGAAGTTGTGGGTTGCCCCACCATCTACTAAGGCAATGGCCCGTTGCCCCAAATAGTCCCTCTGAGCTCGAGGGTGTCATACCTAGGGACTCCAGAAAGGGTCGCTATGACTCCTCCCTTTGCTGGTGCTCGTCTCTTAACCTTCTCGCGAGGCTGAGGCTCTACCGATGGTTGGGCCCATACCGAAGTCAGTGGTCTTCGTGGAGACTGCTCCTCCGCATGTGCTGGTTCCTCCTCTAAGCTGGTGGACTCACTGTCCTGTGCTTGATTGCCCTATTCCTCCTCATCATTGTTTGCTGCAACCTCAATGTAGTGGATTTCTCCCCTGCTCATGCATTGTGGCTGGGGAACCATGGGTCTTTGCAGGTGAAGCATAGCTTCTTCTTCATAAGCTCATGTCTCGTATCATCATCCAACTTCTCCTTACTCATCCACTCTTTTTGAAATGGTTTCCTATACCGGTCCTTTTGTGGCACAAAGGGTTTGGAAAAAGTTTTGGTTTTCGGTACTGAGTCTGCTAGATCTCTAGTGCGTAGGATGGCATCCTGTAGTGTGTGAGGTTTGTAGGCCTTCACCCATCCTCTCAAGGGTTCTGTGAGACCCTCTGAGTAAAGCATGATCAGTCTAGGCTCTGAAATGTCTGTCACTGCCATGGCTACCCTTTGAAACTCTGTGATGAATGCCTCAGGTGTGCCAGTTTGTCTCAACTGGGCTAAATCCCTGAAGTCGATTTCTAGATCCCTCCTATCAAACCTGCCCATAAGTCTCTCCGTGAACTCCTTGTATGAAATGATGTGATTGACCCAACGCCACCAGTCCATGATACCACCACTTGTGTGCCTGTCCCTCCAAATACAAGGTAGCGAAATTGATGGCCTCAGTTTCTGTCATCTGGTTGAGCTTGTGGTACGTGTTCAGTTTCTCTACCCAAGCTTTGGCAGTGCATCGAGATGAACCGTCGAAAGAAGGTATAGTAAGTTTGCCTACTTTCCGCACAAAATCTATGTTATGCCCCTGCAGATGCTGCTGTTGTCCTCCCCTATGAGAATCTCTTGGACGGTTTCTGAGTTCGAGTCCACAATACTCTACTAAAGTCATGTCATGATGGAACTTCGGTCCCAGCGCTGCATACTCTCTCCTATACTCAGAAATATCCTCTTCTTGTGTGGTTGGCCTTTGTGCTACTGGTTGCTGTATTGTTGCTGGCGGTGCCCTCTGAAAGCTAGGGAATAGTGGTCTGGGAATCCTACTCGTTGATGTGTAGGTGCGAGTAGGTGAATGGTGTCTACTACTTGCTCTTGAATTCCCCTGTGCTGCATGGGGGACATGTGTTGTTGGAATGTTCCCCATAGCCAACCTGTCTGCCATCTGCGCCAGAGACAGAGTCATGGCCTGCTGACTAATCACCAGATTGTTAAGAACCTGCATGAAGGCTGCCTCTGGGTCCATGGGTGCTTTGCCACTACCTTCTGGCCTTTCATATGTGTCTCCCATCATCCTCTTTGCCTCAAACTTTGCCCTTCGTTCTACTTCTCGATGTGCCTCTTCCTCTTCCTTTGAACTATGAGGAAAGGGGGGATAATTCGATCTGGGTCCTCTCCATTCCCTGCGTCTACTGTGAGTGACAAATTCGTTACCTATGTGCTCACGACCCTCTGAGTTCTCTGCTGAACTCATCGAAACTTTAGTCACAGGCTGGCAGGACTAAAGCTCTGCTACCACTGTAATATCCCTAGATCTGCAGATCTGGATATTAACCTTAGCTGCTGACTATCTATTGCTGGAATTGATACTCTTTGGGATTTTGGATGCGGTTAAGGGTTTCTGATTGAGTTTCAATAGTTCTGAGCTTCATGCGAAGTTTCCATGTTTGTTTGTTTGAGTAGAATGGCTTGTTTAGATATTTGGATTAAGTAGTCAATTACAAACAATCGCATGCATGCACAAAATTCACTCACAACTGCATGCATGTAAATAATAATCAAACAGTTTCAGATAGATCAAATAATGAATGGATCTATGCTGGAAATACAAAGACATAAACTAGAAAAGTACCAGAAACTACATGTGTTGATAGATTGGTCCCAGGCAAGGCCTGAAAGAGGACATGCAAGCTGGTTGGATGACGTGCATGTGAAAAACTGCTGCATGCATGAGGAACTGCCGCATGCAAGGTGGATCTGTTGGATTCCTCCGTTGGAAACTGGCCCACTGGATGCGCCTTGCTCCAAGCTCAATTGGGTTGGATGGATTTACTGATCTGCTAAGTCCCCAAGGCCGACGACCTTCTTTCCCCTCTTTTCACCCACAAAGGTACGCTGCTATTGTCGAAAATGGCTGGATAAGTCGCCCTAGATGATTCCACTGTCGGCATTTGCTGTAAACTGTCTCAATAGAGGCACCCTGCCTCCTCCTCCAATGGGTCGGAAGGAATCTGGCTCAATGTCTCCCTGGATGAGTAGATCTGATAAACTGTACTATCTCTGCTGTCGGTAAACCCACTGCAAACCCCCACTGCTTGAATATGACACCTTGGTGGTTAGGATGCTCAGAAACCTGCTCTGGATGCTTCAATGGAAGCGCCTTGCCTTGATCTCAATTGGGTTTGAAGGGCTAAGATTCACTAGGCCTCTTTAGGTGAAGCGACCTACTCTATGATGGATTCCCTCCTCTGGAATCCACGCTGAAACTGCTGCTGAAACTGTGATGAAGCAATGGAAAACCTGTTTGGCTTTCCCAATTGGCTAGAGTGTGTCTCTCAACACTGAATCCAATCAACTGGTGTCATCCTTTTGGAATCCATAATCCTCCACTGATTCGCTTGAACCTGTGTGTTTTCTCCTCTCAGATCAATTCTCAAATCATAATCTGTCATAATGATCAATTATGTCGCTTTTCTCCCTCATATACTCTCTCAAACCCTAATTCTTCGTTGACCTCTATATTTAGCCTCTTTCACTTAAGTGACCTCTATATTTGGCTTTTTCCCACTTTTCACTTAATGTCACTTCCGAAATATAACATTCCCTAGTGAAATGACATCAAATGACCTTTTTCCCCTGTTTCTTCCTGGCTATAGTCTAAAAGGGTATGTTTAGACTACTAAGCCTTCCTCTTTGGAGCTCCTACTCGGAAAGGGACATTACACCTTCACAGAATTCTAGCCATCATGCAAGGGAGCAATATGGGTTTGTCAAAATACATCTGAAACATAAAGCCATCCCTTTCCAACAACTTCAGTAACATGCAAGGGGGTAGCATGTGCTTGAGAGAAGATCAAGGAGCTTTTCCCTTTATAGACAACCGGTAGGGTTTGTGGGTATAAACACATTCCCAAAGCAACAAATAACTCACAAGAAGCAAATTGAAACCCTAGCAACAGGCTTAAAGCTCAATGTTAAGGCTCCTAACCAACACCCTTAGCATGCAAACAGCTGCCAGAATAAAAGGAATCCAAACAATGCACAGAATTGAAAACCAGTCTACTCAGAAATATGAATCTCGAAGACAATAAAACCAAGGGGAAAACACCAATCAAAATAACATTACTTAATAACAACTTCGGCAACAGGCAAGGGAGTAGCATGTGCTTGAGATAAAAACAAAGAGCTTTTCTCATAGACAACTGATAGGGTTTGTGGGGATAGACACACCCCAAAGCAACAAACCACTCACAAGAAGCAATTTGAATCCCTGGCAATGGGCTTAGAGCTCAATGTAAAGGCTATAAGCCAACACTCTTAGCAAGTTAGTACCCAAACAGCTGCCAGAATAAAGGGATTCCGCTGCCATGGTTGCTGAGACTCAGGGGTGAGGAAACAATGCACAGAATAAAAAACAACCTACCCAGAATTACAAATCTCCAAAACAATAAAACCAAGGCAAGAACAGAATCAAAATAACATCCCTTTACAAAACTCCAGCCATCATGCAAGGGAGTGATATGGGTTTGTCAAAATACATCTGGAACAATAAAGCCATCCCTTTACAACAACTTCGTCAAGATGCAAAGGAGTAGTATGTGATTGACAGAATATCAAAGATTTTTTCCCACAGACAACTGATAGGGTTTGTGGGGATAAACACACCCGCAAAGCAACAAACAACTCACAAGAAGCAACAGGCTTAGAGCTCAATGTAAAGGCTCCAAGCCAACACACCCTTAGCATGCAAATAGCTGCCAGAATAAAGGGAATCTGCTGCCATGGCTGAGACTAGCAAATTAACTGTAGTGAGACAGCTTTGACAGTCCATTGGCCAAGCTGCAACAAGCAAGCAGAGAACAAAAGCTTGCATGGATAATAACAACCAATGTGAGATGCCAAATCTGTTCCAGTTGTCACCATGCCTCTGCTTGAGAAACAATAGCTGCCATGATACCAGCAGGCAGGATCCAATCAGCAGAAAACATGTCTTCAAATCCACTGCCGAGCCTGAAGCCAACCCTTTCATGGAAAACTGAGGAAGTGAACCTGTTGCCATATCAAGTTCTAGGGCTGTGAAATCCTAGGCTATTGTTAGAGGCAGCTGAGTTTACCTTTCAACATCATAACATCATCCTCCCCACCTTGTCTAACCACCTCCCTGCATTCCTCTACAGGTAAGTGAAACCATTCTAAGTTTGGGAGCAGGATGCACGGGAACGGGAGGGAGGCAGATGCTTCTTTTCCTTTTTCCTCTCGACTCGTCGACATGTCCATTTACTAAACATTGGAGGAATATTTAACCTTTTGGTGATGCTTCTCAATGGAAAACAAGCTAGAAAATGTTCTCCTGGAAAGGTAAGGTTGTTTGAGTATAATTCTAAATACAATCTAATGATAGATGATGCATTTTAGAAGCTGATTATATCGAAGAAGACAGTCAGAATAATAAACTTATTGAAGGAATTTTGGGCAACTAGCACATACTTTCCTGTACATTTTTGTACTTAAATTGTAGTTTACACTGTTTTTTATTTCTTTTCCACTCTTGTGTCTCCCATATCCCATATCTCTCTTTCTAACTGTGCATTTTAGCTGTGGCAAGGTGTTACAATTTGAGTTCAATTACTTTTTTCCAGGCAGGTGGAAACTAGTTAGTTGCTTTCAGTTGTCTCAAGCTATTATGCTTCATTCTTGATTAGAGAAGTCCTCAAGAGTCAAGACCAATACACTCCCCATGAGATTTAAACCTCAATGAACATTGCAAGTGTGACTGCTATTCACCATTTGGATTGACCATGGAGAGTAGTTGCCTAGGATATAAACTGTTTGCAGTTGATTTAAAGCTACTTTCCACTAGTAGATAACTTTAATCTAAATACAAATGATTCTTAGACTGGTCATCTTGCATTCCTTGAATTCTGTGGAACTTCCTAATCTTTCTATAGAATTCCGTGGAACTTACTATTCTTTCTATCTTCCTCAAGTTAATGGGCAACTAGCGCATACTTTCCTGTACATTTTTGTACTTAAATTGTAGTTTACACTGTTTTTTATTTTTTTTCCACTCTTGTGTCTCCCATAACCCATATCTCTCTTACTTTCTAACTATGCATTTTAGCTGTGGCAAGGTGTTACAATTTGAGTTCAATTACTTTTTTCCAGGCAGGTGGAAACTAGTTAGTTGCTTTCAGTTGTCTCAAGTTATTATGCTTCATTCTTGATTAGAGAAGTCCTCAAGAGTCGAGACCAATACACTCCCCATGAGATTTAAACCTCAATGAACATTGCAAGTGTGACTGCTATTCACCATTTGGATTGACCATGGAGAGTAGTTGCCTAGGATATAAACTGTTTGCAGTTGATTTAAAGCTACTTTCCACTAGTAGATAACTTTAATCTAAATACAAATGATTCTTAGACTGGTCATCTTGCATTCCTTGTATTCTGTGGAACTTCCTAATCTTTCTATAGAATTCCGTGGAACTTACTATTTTTTCTATCTTCCTCAAGTAAATGGTTTAATCATTCTAATGCTATTGTAATTTGATCTCTGCTATTGTATTTTACAGGATTGCTCTGGTACTGATCTGTTTCCCAGGTTAAATAGGATAAATTATCTTGGAGTGTGTAAAATATTTAAACGAGAAAAATGGTTTGTAAATTCCTTAATACCTTCTCTAAAGATTTAAAAAAGCGGAGGCTGGTTAATTTCAGTTTGATTTGCTCTTACTCCCCGAATTCATTGTGAAAGTCTTTGATAGGATTTTTATTAATTTTTATTTATTTATCAGGCAGGGATAAGTAGCTCTTATGTTATTTTCTTGTGATTCCAGAATGGTTCTGAGGTTAATAAATTTTTTCAGTTATATCTGAAATCCATTTATTAAGAGCCTAGGTACCTTGTAGGAATGTTCTACATAATATTTGATGTTAGTCATCTTGTTGAGACCAATTAACTTTTTGCCATTTGCATTATCCTATAATCTAATTAGCTTATGCAGAATAACTTGCCAAAGAGCTAGTTTATCATATTAATATCTGGCAAATATTTTTGAAATTTCCATTTTTTCCTGGGCAAGTCGCTCAGGAGCACTGTATTCCGCATGAAATTCATACCTGCCAACTTACTGATGGTAGTTACTCTTGGCTGCTTGTACTGGCACTAGAAAAACAACTAAGAATATTTTTTTGTAGCCAACATACATTATTATATAGTATTCCTATATGTATGTTGTAATTTTGTTTGATTACAGGCCATGTGGTCTATAGGCCCAGTTTGTAATCTCTGATATTTACATCGTTAACCTAGACATAACAATATCTCTTCATTGTGGTGATCAGTCATTTAAACAAGTTCTCGAGGGTGTTTTTATTGCAATGATGATATTTTGTGCAGCATCTGGTTTGACTGAATTTTTGGTTTCTTACTTTTCACTGTAGTGCTTCAAGCCATAACATCAACAAAATAAAAGCCGAGTAAATCCACACTAAAATTAAAAAGTATATACATCAACCAAATCAAAGCAAGCTCATGAGATTTCTGCAGGAAACCATTTTAGATTTAAAATCCATACAGAATTTTGCAAAACACTTGCCAACTATATAGGCTATCATATGCAAGAAATTAATGAGATATGAGTAGACTATGTTGTGTGTCTGTGTGTTTCTCTGTATATGTGGATATAGAATTCCAAGCATATCAAAATATATCCCAGAAGTGCACAACTTATTTTGGTTGGATTGGTGGTTATGTTGTTTTATCATTTTTATTATTTGACTGCATTCGTCACCAAGAACTAGGTTAAATTCTGTAATTTACATGAGTTTACTTTCCTTATGTAGTGTAAATCAAAGAAAAGAAAGGCCGTCTATGTTTACTTGGTAATTCGTCAATCAAAATCAATGTTTCTCACAATTAGTCATTAACAAATTAACAAATCTTCATAATAGTTAATATGTTTGGTCTCATGGACAAGATGTTGCTTTGAGCATACTTTTTCTTTTAAAGTCTTCTTTAAGTCAAAACAATATTAGTACAAAGCAGTTCTTGAGATATTGTGTGTAGGTTATCTCAGGGTATTGTTAGGTATCTAGAGAGGTAGTGGGGGGCCCGGAGGGCCCATAGTGATAATAGTGGAGGCCACTCAATGTAAGGGGGACTAGATCCACTATATTATTAAATAAGGTCCACTATGGTAGTTAGATATAATAAATGTAAGAGGACTTACTAGAAGGTTCCTAGGAGATAAATAGAGCTATATAAAGAAGTGTAAGCAATGTAATAAAACATACTGAAGGGTATTGTGAATGTATCAAGCATTGCTTGAGAAGTGTTATCCTTCTTTAATGATTATTATATGGTGTTACCATACCTCAAGGGTTTTCTTTATTTCTTGTGTTCAGTGTTTGGTGAATGGTTTGGTTTTTTGTTGTTGATATTAAGAGTCTATCTGAAGTTATATTTGCAGATCTACTCAAGTACTTAACAATTGATAACAAAACACTTTCCTTGGCAAGAAGTGTGGACAATTTTTATTTTTATTTTTATTTTTGTAGATTTTTTTTGGAGAAAAAAAAGAGGGACGCGACATTCCGAACAATTTCTGTATATTTTTGTGCAAAATTTGCAGAAACGGGTTGTATATTTGAATTCATTTCAGAAAAACACCAAATTAAAAAAAAATCGTTCGAAACAGAGTCCAGGAAGTCAAAATATCGACATTTTAAAATCTGCAAATTTTTAGAGTTTTTTCTGTGGATGGTGGCATGATTTTTTTATTTCTGTAGTGTTAGAAATTAAGGGCAAAAGCAGTAGACTAACTAGAAACATAAATTCTTTAAATTTTCAATCAATAGTTACTGTAATTTATGACCAACAAAGCATAATAAAGTTTTGATGCATAACCTAACAACATTAGTGAATAAAAAACACACATAACTCCGATCTAAGTATTACCATCGTTGTAGAAAAGAAAAATGTACCAGGTGAACAGAGCTGTTGCCTTCCTTCAGTGTTTACTCAGAAAAAGCTTAGTAGATCATGGATCAAACCCTCAAGGTAGATCTCATCATGATCATAGGGATTGCCAAGAAGAACTCTTAGGATATGAAACCAAAACTAAACTCAACAAGCAGAAAAACTACAGTCCAAGCCATTGTCAAGTATCAGGGCTGAAAACAAAAATCATTGCCCAACCTAGTGCTCAAAAATAAACCTACAATCTGCCTTAGGCTGATTCAACACTTTAAGTGCAAAAACATAGATTTCTACTTTAAACAGAGAAAAATACCAATAGTCCAAAGTGCGCTAATAAACCAGTTACAAAGCATAAGATCCAAAGCGACTGACAGAAGGATTGAGGTAGCTCAACAAACCACAAGGTCGACACCATCAAACTAATTAGCAGGTAAGGAACCTAAACGATAGACAGAGATGGACACTAGCAGGTCAACGACAAGCTCCAACAATCACGACGAGCAGAGATGGACACAATCAGGCTGGCGACAAGGTCCAACACTCACGACTAGTAGAGATAGACCCACGACAGAYAGACGACAAGTTCCAACAGTGACGACTAGCACCGATACACCCATGATAGGTAGGGATAGACCAAGAACATGCACAGGGGAACTGAAATGATCCTTGTAAACTTGTCCAAGAGAGCCGCAACAAACCTTAGTCTTCACATCAACTTGGAGGAGATAGATCGCACGTATCAAGCGAGTCAAGGGAGGGAGAGACCACTCCTTTAAATAGGTTTTAGGTAGGTAGGATAGGGTTAACACATTAACCAATTAGAGACTACTTGACATAGCTTTAGGGTCAAGTTAACACTTAACAATAACAAATAATATTTTACCAATTAAAAAAAAAAGTCAAGTGGTAAATCCAATAGACATGTCAACAAGGTAATAAATTAAGTCGTTGAGGTGAGTTTCAAGATCAAGGCAACCAATTTTCTTTAGGAAAAAGTAAAGTCCAATATATAAATTCAAACCAACACATAATCGTAAATTAAGGAGGGTAATAAATCAAGCAAGGGGTTTCATCAATAAACAATAAGACACAGTTAAAGGTCAAGTCCTTTAGTGGCAGTTTGTCCACATGAGTCTATCATATAACTTATAAGCTTTTATCATCCTAACATACGTGGAAGGCTAATGACGTGATCATGCCTTTTTTCTTAATTGCTCCTAGGTCACATGGACCATTTCGGGAGAGAAAAAAGTTACACATCATCTCGGCTTGGTACTTAAACCAAGAAATTCCCTGGTTCCAGAGTAGGATACCCTAGAACACATCTGGGGGCCCTAGAATATATCTAGGGGCTTAACCACCAAGGTGCACAACCAAGGATCAATCCAAGCGCTAAGCAATGATTTTCTGAAACACATCCAGGGGCCCTAGAACACATCTAGGGACTTATATCATCAAACTGCTTAGTCTCTGACCAAGAACCCCAACAATACACTGGGGGCCCAACTAGGGTCTTTTGCCATGGCACTAACTGCTTGGTCTCAGACCAAGAACTCCGAGAGTGCACTGGGGGCCCTATATCATAGCTAGGGTCTTTGCCATCCTTCGGAGAATGACTCTTGCAGCTGCACTAATTTTAACTCCCTCTCAACAAGAGAGACATTCATAGCAACACCAAGCTTGTCTCGAAAGTACACAAACTTTGTCAACGACATGGGCTTGGTTAATATATCTGCAGTTTGCTCCGTAGTGAGAACATACTGAATATCGAGAACATTCTTCTGCACCATCTCCCGAACACAGTGATATCTCATCTCAATGTGTTTCGATCTGTCATGAAACATAGGATTCTCGGAGAGCTTTATACAACTCTGGTTATCATAGTGAATTACTGTGGGTTCTAGCTCAACACTGAACAAATTTGAGAGTAGCTTTCTAAGCCATACTGCTTCTTTACTAGCATCACTTGCAACGATGTATTCTGCCTCTGCAGTGCTTTGGGCTTATGGAACCCTGCTTTCTGTTGGACTAGGAGATCATAGTTGAACCCAAACTGAAACAATATCCGGAAGTGCTCTTGCGGTGTTGCCCATCCAATCTGAATCTGGAAAACCATGAAGCATTACACCTCCACTGGAAGTGTATCTGAGCCCATAGGCTATAGTCCCCCAGACATATATGAGAATATGCTTAGCAACAACCATATCAATGTGTTTTTGGCTCACACATAAACTGGCTGAGGGCATTCACTGCGTAACAAATGTCTGGTCTGGTGTGCACTAGGTACATCAAGGATCCTAATCCGACGGTATACAATAGGGTCTTTTGGATCTGAACTTGTAGCTTGATCATGTAACTTCTTCAGGTTATAAATTATAGGTGTGGTCATGGACTTGCAATCCAACATCCCAAATCTGCGAAACCCATCAACTGCATACTTACCTTGTGAGAGAAAGATCTCACTAGGTCTCTGCTACACCTCTAAATCAAGAAAGTAATGCATAAGACCCAAGTCTTTCATTTCAAACTCTACTGACAACTCCCTTTTAGTCTGAGCTATCAGATGTTCCTCACCAGTAAGGAACAAATCATCCACATATAAAACCAAGATCATAGGATGATTCTTCACAACCTTCATGTAAATGTTAAGTCTGCTATACTCTTGGAGAACCCAAGACTCGGAAGAAAACTGTTAATTCTTCCATACCAAGCTCCCGAAGCTTGTTTCAATCCATACAAGGCTTTCTTGAGTTTGCAAACATGAGATTCCTTCCCATGGATCACAAAACCTTCAGGTTGCTCGATATAAACCTCTTCCTCAACTTCACCATTAAGAAAAACAATGTTAACATCCATTTGGTGAAGTTTCCAACCAAAAACTGAAGCAAGAGAAATGATGACTCTGATAGAGGTAGACTTGGCAACGAGAACAAAGATCTCATCATAATCAATTTCCTCTTTTTGAGAGAAACCACGATCCATAAATCTAGTCAACACTGCCATCTGCGACATGCTCTATTTTGTAAATTCATTTAGAGGTCACTATTGATTTTTCTTGTGGTCTTGGGACCACTTCCCATACATCATTCTTTAATATTGACTCGTATTCTTCTACCATAACATCCTTCCACACTCTATGCTTGGCAACCTCATCAAAAGTGGAAGGTTCTGAGTTAATCACATGATTCAACTAAGCTATTAGACTTGATTACTTACCTGGTTTCATGCTTTCTCTGAAAGTACCTTTAGGTGTTGCATGCTTCCCCGTTTCCTTTAAAATTTCACAACACCATGTTGACCTCCTTTTGGTAGGAGGTTTCTCTAGGGGAAACTCAACATAATCCTCTATGGGATCCAAGCCTTCTCCCTCTTCTCATCTTAAAGTTGTGAACCTAAATGTTTTGAAGATGGAGCTTCCTGCTCCTTTATATCACAAGGGAGCTTTCTGGAACGACGAAAAACAACTTCCTCATGGAAAGTCACATCTCTAATGACCTCTATATATATTTGCATTGGCACATAGATTCGATATGCTTTTGAGGTCTCATTGTAGCCTACACAAATGCCTTTCTTTCCAGAGGGCTCTAATTTAGTCCTATTTTCTAGGACTACCAAAGATTCTCAAGTGATCAACTGAAGGCTTCTTATCCGTGAAGACTTCTTCTAGAGTTATCTCTTCCAAGGATTTATGAGGATACATGTTCTGAATATAGACTGCAGTACTTGCAGCTTTGGCCCAAAGAGACAATGAAATATCTTGATCATACATCATAGCTCTGGTTGCCTCACAAATTGTCTCGTTCTTTCTTTCTGCAACCCCATTTTGCCGGGGATTGTAAGGCACTGTCAACGCCCTCCTAATCCCAGAAGCTCGTCAGATATCATCATACTTGTGGGAGTCAACCTCTTTTCCATTATTGGATATGTCTACCCGTCTGATTCATGATTCTTAAATTACTGAAAGATTGATTCTGATCTTTTTCATTTAGATCTTATTCATTATGATCTCAGTGGTACATCTTCGTGTTACATCATTGTTGTTAACCATGCACATTAAAATCAGAACTAGAAATCATCAAGTTATCCTCTTGAAGTTACTGGAATCACGTTAGTGTTCAAGAACACAATCTAAATAAAACTCCAAATGGGAAATGCTAGAGATGAATACAGTTTGTGTTAACAGTTTCCAAAAATTGTGTGGACTCACCATGTTACCATTCAAATTACTTTAAAAAAATGTTATTGATGTAAGAGGGAAAAGTAAAATGCTGTCATATGACCATATTTCAAGAGATAGCAAGTAGAATCTTGAAAGACTTAGATTAAATTGAAAGCGCAGTTCATCATTGAGTGTGGATATGTTCATTATCCATGCCTTATGGTCAAATTCAATTTCTAACATCTACCAAGCCATTGATGCTTAGGAGATCCAAATCAATGTGAGTTAGAAGTTGTCACCAAATACCATGGAAGTAGATCGAGGAGCACTTCTTAATAGTGTTAGTGAATATATACTCAGAATTTGTTACCCACAGATTTAAGCCAAACCTTAAGACATAAACCAAACTTGTTGTATTCCCAAACTTTAAATTTGATCCTTGGAGGCTTAATGTTATTTGGATTTAGATTTCCTTCTAATGCTGGTTTGAAGAAGAGGTCTTAAGCACAAGTTACTGGAAACATTTTACCATCCATAAATATAGTATCTACAGAAACATCATAATCTCATTTGCCCATGCAACTATTTCTCAATGTTCTGTAAGATAGGATTCCATCAGGGATAATCCACACACAAATTGTTCTCACCCAAAAATTCCATTGACCAACAAGTTATTGCGAAATTCCAACAATCTTGAGCGGATTTGAGGGGTGACGTCACACTTATAAAGCAAATCGTTTGACCTCTAAATGCATCAAATTGATATCTTAATGAGTTTATGATGTTTTAGTGGCATAACGATATGAGATATGTGAACTTCAATCAAGTTAATTGTGAATTGATCCCACGTGTTGTAAGAAGTCAAGCAAGTTCAAAACACTTGTTTCAAGTTAAATTTCCATCTTTCATTATTTGGTGAATTAGCTCAAAATATTTAGCATTGACAAAGATATAATACTATTCACCATGTAAATCTCATATCTATCAAAGGATTAAAGCAAAAATGCAAAACGTTTTGTGATAAAACAAACTTACTGTTGATCTGAATAAACAAACCCGTAATAGAGGATCTACGCAGGCTCAAAGGTTTGTTACAACTGAACTCTATTCACGTCCTAAGCTCTGATACCATGTTAGAAATTAAGGGCAAAAGCTGTAGACTAACTAGAAACATAAATTCTTTAAAATTTCAATCAATAACTACTATAATTTATGACCAACAAAGCATAATAAAATTCTGATGCATAACCTAACAACATTAGTGAATAAATAACATGCATAACCCACATGTAAGTATTACCATAACTGTAGAAAAGACAAATGCACAAGGTGAGCAGAGTTGATGCCTTCTTCAGTGTTTGCTCATAAAAAGCTTAGTAGATCACAAATCAAACCCTCAGGGTAGATCTCATCATGATCATAGGGACAATGCCAAGAAAAACCTTTAGGATAGGAAACCAAAACCAAACTCAACAAAGCTAAAAAACTACAGTCCAAACCATTGTCAAGTATTAGGGTTGAAAACAAAAATCATTGTCCAACCCAGGGTTGGAAAATAAACCCACAATCAGCCTTAGGTTGATTCAACACTTTTAGCCCCAAAACACAGAGTTCTACTTTAAACAGAAACAAATACCAACAATCCAAAATCAACCCTAATAAACCAGTCACAAAGCATAAGAACCAAAACGGATGACAAAAGGATCAAGGCAACACAACAAACCATAAGGTTGGCACCATCAAACTAATTAGCAGGCAAGGAACCTAAACAATAGGCATAGATGGACAATAGCAGGTCAACGACAAGCTCCACAATCAAGACTAGCAGAGATGGACACAATCACGTTGACGACAAGGTCTAACAGTCACGACTAGCAGAGATACACCCATGACAGGTAGGGATAGACATAATGAGGCAGACGACATGTTCCCACTGTCACAACTATCAAAGATACACCCACGGTAGGCAGGGATAGACCAAGAACATGCAAAGGGGAACTAAAATGACCCTTATAAACCTGTTCAAGAGAGTTGCAACAAACCTTAGTCTTCACATCGGCTTGGAGGAGATAGATCCCATGCATCAAGTGAGTCAAGGGAGGGAGAGACCACTCCTTTAAATAGGTTTTAGGTAGGTAGGATAGGGTTAACACATTAACCAACTAGAGTCTACTTGACATAACTTTAGGGTTAGGTTAATACCTAACAATAATATATAATATTTTACCAATTAAAAAAAAGTCAAGTGGTAAATCCAATAGACCAAATCAACAAGGTAATAAATTAAATCGTTGAGGTGGGTTTCAAGATCAAGGTGGCCAACTTTCTTTAGAAAAAAGTAAAGTGCAATATATAAATTCAAGCCAACACATAATCGTAAATTTAGGAGGGTAATAAATCAAGCAAGGGGTTTCATCAATAAACAATAAGACAAAGTCAAAGATCAAGTCTTTCTTTAATGACAATTTGTCCACATGAGTCCATGATATGACTTATAATCTTTTATCATCCTAGCATACATGAAAGGCTAATGATGTGATCATGCCTTTATTCTAAACTGCTTCTAGGTCGCATGGACCATCTTGAGAGAGAAGAAAGTCACACATCATCTCAGCTTGGTATTTAAACCAAGAAATTGCCTAGCTCTAGACCATGATACCCTAGAACACATCTGAGGGCGCTAGAATATAGCTAGGGGCTTAACCACCAAGGTATACAACCATGGATCAATCTAAGTGCTAAGCAAGGATTCCCTGAAACACATCCAGGGGCCTTAGAACACATCTAGGGACTTATATCATCACACTGCTTGGTCCCTGACTAAGAACCCTAGGAATACACTGGGGGCCCATCTAGGGTTTTTTTCCATGGCTCTAATTGCTTGGTCCCAGACCAAGAACCCCAGGAGTGCACTTGGAGCCCTAGATCACAACTAGGGTCTTTGCCATCCTACGAAGAACGACTCTTGTAGCTGCACTAATTTTAACATGTAGCACCCAGAGGCTGAATTTGCTAAAACAAATTACAGATTTGAGTTCCTCTTTAAAAAATAGTTGATTTCAAAAAACAAATCACCCAAATCGGAGCTCCAGAAGTGAAGATATCATTGATTTAAAATCAATCATTTTTGGGTTTTTTTTGTGATGACAACAAGATTGTAGAGTTCATAACTTTGTACAAAGTGTTTAGATTGCTACCAGATAAATTCCATTGGACATATTATTTTAATATTTTTTTTTGTACATTATATGTGGTGTTTCCGATCGATATGCTCTCTCAACTCATGAAAATTCTATGAAAGGCTGAAGCCCTCAAAGCCGATATGCATGACCCCTTGCAAGGCATCAATGTTAGTCTACACGACCACACAGATAATTATCACAATATTCAATGGTCATTGGTTCTCATACAAGAGGAATATCTTATGGCAAACATCAGAGATGAATATAATCAAGAAGTATATGCTTGGTATGATTTTGAGGTCGATTGTGATGCTTGGTATATGGATAGTTTTCATTTTTGGGATGACAACCACTTTCATATTTTATTTGATGACTCTACTCCACATTTTGTAGAGAACATCAATGTGACAAATCAAGAGCTAGTTATTATTACTAGTGTCCATCGTGCATATTCTATAGTGATATTATTCCTTCCAGATTCGGTGACCCTTTCCCACTATGTTGATGGATTTTCTTATTTAGATCCACATGACATGTGCTAGTTTATAGAGCATTGTTTTCAATTGGTTATTGGGTTTCGATACCTTCTGCATGGAGTTCACATGAGCACTCGGACATGGGACCTTAGTTTACAATGGTGGTTGGACTGCTTCAGCACGTGGCTTTCATTTCTACATGGGACCCTGGTTCTCTAGTCTACTTCAGCACTATGGTCCACACTTATCCATGAGACCTTGGTATATGGTTGTACATCCTCATAACAAGCGTTGATGACAACGTTTTCATAAGGAGGATGAGATGTTATGTATCTAGAGAAGTAGTGGGGGGCTCAGAGGGTCCATAGTGATAATAGTGGAGGCCATTCAATGTAAGGTGGATTAGATCCACTATATTATTAAATAAGACCCATTACGATAGTTAGGTATAATAAATGTAAGAGGACTTACTAGAATGTTTTATTTCTAGAAGGTTTCTCCTCTAGAATGATCTTAAGTTGTTGGTAGCACTATATAAAATGGTTCAATCAATGTAATGGGATACGAAGAGAAGTATTGTATTTGGAGCTGAAGTTCATTAGGAGGTTGCCTCCTCAAAGAGACAAATGAACATGAGAGGATCTTTTCCATAATAGAATCTATTGTATGGTGTTTCCCTACTTCAAAGATTTTCTATAATAAAAGTGTGGTTTCTTCTATATTGCTCTTTGGATCTATTGTGTATTCAGTGTTTGTGGTGATTATATTTGTAGATCTACTCAAGTACTTAACATATATCGGGAACTTACCTGAACTCAGCCCTATCAAATCCTATCTAAAAGTAAATATTTTAGGATTAAATTACTTTTAATATGATTTAAAAAAGATATATTAGTATATTATTTAAGTATTTGAAGCCATATTCTTAACTTGAAGCATTACCCTGGTGTTGTAACAAATTAATAACTTGTTAATCGCTGAGAATTCACAGGTCATGTTTGTAAGAGTGGAATTCGGAGTTTGCACTGCGATGGAATTCATTTGATCATTTGATTTGTCAACATTTTGTGTCAAGCCAAGGAGAAAGATAAGTTTATTTATAAATAATGCTGTATCATGTGTTTTGTAGCTGCCGACCTTATTTTTACATATCTTGAAACGTCTCCTACACCAAAATCATAAAAA
>JASDQU010014845.1:15832-27164 GCA_032191745.1 Picea mariana
ACCTCTTTTCCTTGTCTAGGTGGGGCAGACTGATCAAATGATGGAGGCATTTCACATTCCCTTACTCCTGATTGTGCCCTATATGAAGAAGCATGTTCACCTACATATTCTCTTCTTGATTATTCAAAAGTATGATTTTATTTCCTTGGATCAAACAATGGCACCTTCTCTGAAGATCTTTTGATCTGTGATCCATATGTAGTCTTTCCTGGAGTCACCCTATCTTATCCTATGACAATGCCTCCTCTAGTAATAATAGCAACTCTGGGTTCCTCACTGTGAGGTTCAGCTGATATTTTCAGGACTTGTTGGTTTCCACCTCGTCTTTCCTGAACTTTAGCTACCAATACTGGATAATCTTCAATGACATGGTCAAATTAATTACAGTAGCTGCAAGTAGTACAAGGGTTCTGACAATCCCTTTCCAAATGACCTGGCTGGGTGCAGTTATAACAAATAATCTAACCTCAACCTAGACCCATGCCTCCTCCTTGTCCTCTTCCTCTAAACCCACTATGAGGGGTGAAGCTTCCTCTTCCTTGAATTCTATATGCATCCCTTGACCTTTCATGCACAAGGTCATAAGCCCTATAGTCCTTCTCATCATGCCCCACAAATTTACAGAATGTACAATAAATATTGGTGGGTGTATGGACATATTTCTTCATAGAACAACATTCACCGGTGCGATGTCTAGTTCTACATACCTCCCACCATGGTAAATTAGCCTAGTTCAAAGGGTTAGGAGATCCATAGGCCAATTATTCACTAAATAAAGGAAAGTGTTATTTTCCATGGCCCCCTGATTTACATCTGATACACCAGATGTCTTCTCTTTTCTCTTTTCCTCTGTCTTTCTTCAGGTCTTCAACCTGTAAAGATAAACTAGTTAATTGATTCAAAATCTAACTCATACCTAGACTAGATTCTCCTACAGGGGCTACTTCTAGTTTCATGGCAATGTCTAATGCTTCAGCCTACGAAGCGACCTTCTATTGCATTAGAGGAAATCTAATGTGTGGCAGGAGGGAATCGATGAACCACTCCTTATGTTGTTCATATGGAATCTGAAAACTTAACCGGTCTGTCAAGGTCTTAAACCTCTGATCAAATTCCCAAACAGGTTCAATCACCTTCTACTTGATTTCCTTCAACTCTATAATGCACTGCGACTCTAAATTAGGTTTCTTGAACTTTGCACTCAATGCAGTCTTAATGTCATTTAGTTCTTTAGGTTGTAAAGATGATGTAACAAACTTCATGTACCAGCTCAGTGCATGATCCCTCAAGGTAGTACTAAATTGAGCTCTATTAATATCTTTGTCGGTGAATTTCTTAATGCTCCATATAGCTTCACATAAGAACCAGTGCTGGTCAGGATCCTCAGATCCATCTCCTCTGAAAATTGGTAACCTGATTTCATATGCCATTAATTTTCCTTATTTTCTCAACTGTGTCTGTACTAAATTGCTTGTAACAATACTCTGAGTTCTCTGATTGGTCTGGCTACTCTGGTTACTTTAGTTACTTGGTGCTACTAAGACAAGAGGAGGAGTAGAAATACTTACTTTGATAGTAGGCACAGTACCTGAAGTTCCTGGTTCTTCTCGGCGAGGTTCTTCAGTCTCTACTTCCTCTGCCCTCGCGAACTATGAATACTCTTCGTCTAATCGCTTTGCTTCTTCTCCACTGTAGAATCCTTTGTCTTGTGCTAATGGCTTGTAACTATTCTTAAACAAGTTCGCAAGAGGAATCTTTTTGAATGATCTCCCATTGTGCGTGTGTCTAGCCTCTGTGTCATTGTCGTTGTCTGAATTATTGAACATTAGCTTTAAAATCCAACTGGTTACTGTATCTTTAAGATATTCTTCTCATGCAATAACATCTTAATCTTCAACTTCAAAAAGTGTAGAAACTTTCCTCTAGGTACCTTGAAGAAATACCTCTCTTCTTGACTATATGATTCCACTCTATTAATATAAAATTCAGTAATGTACCCTCCAATATTGTTGTCACACTAGAGATCCACTTCCCTTGACACATCGTTATCAACTTTCTTGAATTTATCAATCAGCGTCGATGTCCAAACCACAGGTGGTCTAGATATGATTTCAAACTGAGTGTTTTCTAGTCTAGATAACCACTCATACAACTCTTGATGAAATATCATTCACATGAGTAAATACGTACCTTCCCAACCAGTCTTATGTACTAATGTTAGGGTTCTTGTTCTGAGCTTTGGCGAAGTCCCTTTCTTGTTCTTCTATCCAACTCTAAATTTCTACCTTCAATGGAAACCACCTTGAAATTCCCTCAAGAAGATATTGGTCCCAACAACAAAATCATTTGTTGGCATACAGGCAGACCCAGGGTTCAACTCTAACATCGCACCAAAAAACCCTAACTACTGGCCCTTACGGAAACACCTGCGAAGCAGATGAAGTCTCACCCTAAGTAGCAATAGGGGGGTTGCATGACACATGTGTCTACAACCAGAGGAAATGAAAGATGATTCCTAAAAAACAATGCAAAATAACCCAGATATTATTAATAGTATTATGCTTAACTTCGCAAAGTAAGTTATATCTTCTTATCTTCAACAGGAAAAATAACATTGCAATAAAAATATAAAGGGTAGTAAATAAAAAAGAATCAACCACATGGAACAACAGTATTTTATGTGGTTCACCCTCTCCCTAGGGATATGTCCACAGAACTGTGTTGATCGATAGAATAGATGAATATATACAGTTCTATCTGCACACTCAGGTGCAGATCCTTCTCTTTCTTCCTCTTTACTTCCTATCCCTGTGCACCCAGCTGCAAAGTCGATCTTTGGACCCAGCTGAAGACCCAAAATACAAGAATAACCTAAAACATAACACTTCTACATCTCAAAACCAATATAACCTCGCCTCTCAACTCTTCTAGACCTCTATTTATACAATCCATGACTCATAGAAAACCATGGACCGAAGCCCAGGTTTGAAAACCCTAGATCCACATTGCCAAAACCCTAGGTCCACATAACCCTCATTTTAAGGACTTCATCAACCTATTCTTCCTTCTTCTCCGCGAGGTGCTCCAAAGAACCCATTAGTGTCTTCTTCTGCTATCTGACTTGTCCGCGATATATCTTCGTTGTTGATTTGTCTTCCTTGATCTTCTCTTTCAATGACTTTCTTTCCTTTACCTTGTTCCTTCTTTTATGCTTCTTTAACCACTTCAAACCTTCCTCAGTTTGTGTGCCTTTCGAGCACTTTAGAATTTTTCTTTATTATTCCTTAATCTTCTCTTTCTTCCTTAATACATGACCAAGGGCCAACATATACTTTGAGTGATCCATGTGGATTTGGAATGCCACATGGTAAGAAAAGTGAGGATTTACATTCATGACTTCAAACTTGACAACCTTAGAGCCATAGGGATCTAGAGATCCTAACACAGATAACAAGGAATTCCTCTATGAAGGACATGTCTAGAGTACCTCCAGAGCTGAAATTGTGCAAGGGGTTTGACCGATATCCTCAACAATAGAGTAATTATGGGTGACTCTAGCATTAAGGTTGTGGGTAGAAAGCTTTAGTACTCCTTTCAGAATACGAAGTGGAGGATCTAGTTTTTCAATATATAAAGGTGTCTCTGATAGAGGGGGAGACTCTAGACCAGGTACATTCTGTGAAGAACTGTAATCGCAAGACCGAGTGGCTACATTAACCTAAGACTTGACCATATATATGCATAAACGGTCACCGTCTTGTACTGGTGGGTTTTGACTTCCACTTTCCACATTTCCAACATTCGAGGAGATCGAGGCCGTGTGTTGATTATGTGGAATGGGATTAGTCATCACAGTGGATGGTGGATATAAAATCCTTGCATATTCCGCTAGTTTGGGTAATAAGTGGGTAAGGTGATCATCTATACAAAGCTTGCAGGGAAACTTCACCTTTTTCCTTTGTTTCTTTCCCTAACCAACATTATTATTCGACTTCTCATTATTATCATTGTCCTTGGATTTATTATTATTATTCCTCCCACCCTTATGATTATTACCACGTTCTTTATTTTTATTCCCTCCTAGTTTTTGGTTACCATTTGGGTTGGTCGACGACTACACAGAATGTACATCTTCCGACTGAGTGGGAGTGGAGGACACAGATGAAGCCTGCCCTTTGAAAGATCGGTTTAAGACAATTCTTTCAACTGGCATGTCACCAAGTCTGCAGATTTCACATTTGCGGAGAATACAATACCATCGACATGAGGTCCAGGATTGTTTATAGGGTCATAGCTTGACCTCGATGCATTTGGAAGAATTTCGTATAACATCCCAAACTGATCATATATAATATCTAACTACTGGTCTTTGAAAATTGCTTCTTCCTCATAAATAACTCTGGATGTGGAAACATCCTTCGAAATATAAGGCTGTAAATACTTAAGGAACCATTCTAAAAGGAACTATGAAGGTATGTAGGCCTTGATCAACCTCTTCCATCTACGCCACTCTTGGATGTGATCTGAGATATGGGTGGCTTTGTCCTGGAGGAAGGCCAACAAAATTTGTATGCTATCATCATAATGAATGAACAACTGGAAGTGGTTGAGGAAGACTAAAACCATTTGATTAAAATTTATGTACATCCCCCTGGGTATCTCTATATACCATTTTGCTGCAAACCCCATGAGGGTGCATTGAAACAATATTAAATGGATAGAATCATCATTAAGGGAATTAGAAGAGAACCAAAGATGAAAAGTAGTGACTTGATCACCAGAATCCTCACCAATTTTTCCTTCAAATTTTAGAATCTTTGAATGAAGCTTGGTGGGGAAGGGGGGACATGAGGGTCATGATGCATAGGTTCATTCATTAATATAGATAGGTCTAGAAGATTGAGAGTGCCCGGAAAAGGGAGACGGAGTTGTGGCATCTGGCCCTAAGCTCCCAGGAAAGATTGTTGTTGGGGAGTCACAACCCATTCAGGGTTCTGGTATGCACCATGGCCCTATCTAGGATTGTAGAAACCCCCTTCAAAATGATTCATAAGGGTTTGTTATGGCACCATTCTAGTAGGAATTTTATGATGAGGATTGTAAATATTTCCCCCAGCCAGAGTAGCTCTAGGTTGGGCATTTCCCAAGGTTTGAAAATGACATCCTTTGGGTGTGAATCCAGAGGATAGAGGTGGATTCATCATGCCAAATGTATTGGTCAGAATCAGCATGGACGAGGTAGGTGTAAAAGACAGAACATAAGCAACAACTTGTCTCCCAGGTTGAACACTCCATCCAGGGGCATTAAGGATAGGATTAGACTCACGGTGAAAAGGAGGTAGGATTCCAACCATAGGATTCATTTGAGGGATATGAGCACTGCCAAATGAGACAAGAATATGCAAAGGAGCCATGCCCCCAAGCCCAATACTATTATTTGGGTTAGACGTTGGAATGGAGGATGAAAATTGCGATGTGAAATTCGACATACCATAAGAAGAAGGGTTATATGCCATAGATATGGACTGAGTATTGTATCCAAGTGTACAAAAAATAGACCCAAAAGGGTTCGTCATAATGGGTTGAGTAGCAACCGCAAGATGGATATGAGTGATGATGGGAACTGTCGGCACTATAACTGCGATGGTTGAAGTTGTTGAATGAACATTGTTAACTATAATAGGAATGGGAGTCAAAGGACTCTCAATATATTTTTGACTTGAATCAATACTCATCCTTGTATGATCACAAGTCTGGTAGGTGGAGACGTGTGTACCACGTTTGATAACTCTATGCCTTTTAGAAGGAAAAGACTCAAGATGCGGTGGTAATCTTAACAAACAGAGAGACCTATGGGAAAGCTATTCTAGATCCACAATGACACAATACTTGAGATATAAAATAAAATCCTAAGGCCAACTAATAATCAAAGAGCACACCAAAATAAACAAAAGGCCAATATGCATGCAAATAGGATAAAGTGGCTGAAAGGGGCCTCCCTCCCTAAATTAGGTATGCCTCACCCAAGAGGGGCCTGAGTCCCTGCAAAGTATCAGAGGTATCAAAATTAGTTATAAGGGCCCTCGTGGTCTTAACAACCAGTTGGTTAGATCCCCCCGAAGAGGTAATCCTCCATAAAGTTTGTGTGTTGTCTGACCCTTATCTAACCCATGGTACCTGAAAAATAACCCCTACAAGTAACCTATGTGGTACCTATGTGTCAAGAAACTAAGCCACCACAATATAACCGATGTGTAGGAAAACAATTGTAAGTCGGGTCTATTGTATGGGTAGGGTAGAAAAGCCCTAAATATTGAAAGCACCGCCTCTCATAGAGGTAAAGGTACTAGCAAGACCCCCATATACGAATAGATCCCCAAAAATATATCTGATGCTAAGAAGGTATCGGGGACATATCCACTCAACCAACTTCATGTGACCTCGTGCTTAACTCTGGTGTAAGTGGAGCCTCCTAACGTCACTAATTATACAATGTATTTCACCACTCCCTTAGTTAGACACATATGTTGAATTTAATAGCCTTGGAGAAGTTTACTCGCAAAATCCTATTCCAAGGATCTAAATCCTAAGCTAGTTTGTGCACCCTAAAAAATAAAATCGTTTCTAATCAGTTTCAAATTTACCAGTGTTACTTTTAGTGGCCTTGTTTACTCAAAAAGGTGTGTTCATGAAACTGATGATGTTATGACTCAGCAAGTAAAATAAATGAATATGAATAAAATGCAAAGCCTTAACTTCAATTCCCAATAAATGATAATATTTTCAAAATTCCATTTCCAATTTAATTCTACAATTTAAAATAAGATGCAATATTTCCGTACATGTACTAGGATCAACGATAAGAACCCAAAAGATCAAATTCCAACAATGAAAAATGTATATTTTTGTATTTTCAATATAAAAGAATGAAAATGCAAGGACTAAACAACAGCTTGATATAAAGACCATATTGTATGTAAACACAGACAAACCAAGTACAATATCCAGAGGCAAACACCCAACCCAAGATGCAAGGATGATGAGAAAGAAACACTGCCCGATAATTCAACCAAAGAAAGTTTTCCTATCACTCTGCGGGTACTTAACAGTCATGACAGAGACCTAAGAAGACTCAGCAACCATCAAAACTTACCAAGCAAACATCAAACTCAAAAATCAAGAAAAAAAAAGGGATGATGTACGTGATTGTTCAGGAGAAAACCACATATATACGCTTCCTATAGAATGACAACTTGCATATGTATGTGATTGTCAGGGAAAAAACCATGTATATGTATTGAAACACTGCCAAGTTAAGGATAAGGACAAGAAAATCAAACTCAAAATGAATAGAGGTCGTCAAGAAATCATACGACAAGAAATTTAATATAAATGAGAGGAATAAAAAGAGAAAAACACTCCAAACCCCGAAAATAGGATTCAATCCCTAGTATGTTCGCGTATTATGTTACGAAAAAAATCACTTTATGGCATGGGGTAAACCACAACAGACGGAAATGACTACAGAAATCAACTCTAATGTCAGGTATGCTATATACACAAATATGCTAATAAGAAAAGATAAAGATCCTACCCCATCCAGATGTTCAATGAAGTCCATCGTTGAGCACTTGACTCAAAGAAATACACCTACAATTTGTCCTCAACAACCAAAATACGCAAGCATGTGGTGAAAATATATAAATTTAGCACATTCAAAAGCATAATCCATCAATATTCATAACAAATATGTCCATGGAATAACAATTCAAATATTTGCAAGACATTAATTGGATGAGAAAAGAGTATTTCTATTAAAATGTAATCAACATAAGTGTATGAATGACAAACTTTCATGTCGGCACGTTCGAAATCGAGAAACTAAGTCCCTTCCAGTTGGGCCTCCACCACGTCAATGCTCCACCAAAGGCAAGCTCATATAAAAGAGACAATGAGGTTCTCCATCAAATAGGGAAGATCTTGGGGGTTGAATAATGTGTTCATAATTAAAAGGACAAAGTGATGTAGACTCAATATGAAGTGAATAATTTCTCCAGAGTAAATTTGCTCTCAAAGTTGAATTCTTCTCCTTTTTTCCACATCTTGGATATGGATCATTTATATCTTTCAAATGGAACTGAAGGGCCAATTTGAAATGTTTCCAGTATATGGAAGGTCATGGATCATGGATCTCGTGACGTGACATGGAAACCTGACACCATTTTTTAATTTTGAGCACAAAAACTGACGTACGCGAGCTGTAATGGTACAACCTGTGTATACGCATGTTGTATAGCTGTTAGGGTGCATATATGTGGAAAAGTATATTTTTTAGATCTAGGAACTATAAAACGGGACTTCAAGTCTACATAGGGAAATGGAAAAACGCCCTTTGAGCAAGTTTTCATATGGTGAGGAAAATCTTGCTATAATAATGATTCCCTTCATCTTGGAGAAGCTTCGAGAAGAAAAATCCTCATATTCCTTCAACATATGTACCACCTAGGTGACAGTATCCTTATCCCAATAATATCCAATGATAACCATTTTTAGTGATTCTTCAGTGCCAATATTATGCTTATTTGTATTATCCATATGGCCATAGTGTGGTGCAACCATTTTTTTTACCTTCCCTTCCACCTCATGCTCACCCTCAATTTCTTTAATATGTATGCCTCTTGGTTCATCTTCATCAATATCATCACTTTCAATTTTCCAATAATGTACTACCTCTTTCAATTTTTCCATCAACTGGTGATACATGTAAACCACATTGGGCATGGAAACCTTCAATTGATGGTGGAAAACAAAGTCTTTGATTTGGAGGAGGGCATCCTTCTATGCAGGAGCTTCAGTCGTGAAGCTAAACATTGTACAAAACTATGCACTTACCCTAACCCAATCTATTGTCTACCTCTTGAGTTCTTCCTAATTGTACCATCTCCTAGGGACCATGTTCATTATGTGGATGAACCAATGGACCCATTGGGAACGAGGGATTTTCTTGGTTGTACAATGTCATTCGCATTAGTAAATATGTTCTTGGGGATATTCAATAACCTTATATTGATTGGCTAGTTCAAAGTCAGTAATGGGATAGAATATGACCTTTATGAATTCAACCACTTGTGCCCAATCATGTATATTTGTACAGTGTGTCTCCCACTAGCACGTAGGTTTCCCTCATACTAATACATACAGGGAATAACCCCTTCAATACTCTAGAACTATTTTCTCCATCTAAGCTAACAATGTATCCACTAACCCAGTTCGATCAAACCTTGGTGCATCACAAAATTCCTTGCTAATCAAGCATACTACTTTCGTTATTCGCTCATATATTCTAGTAGAGACTTCATATAACTTATTTTTCCACCTCTCCATATCATCCTCCAAATCAATATCATAGGAATGCATACTTATCCAACTCAATTCCCCATCTATCATGCCATTGATACAATCTTCTCTATGCCCTATGATCTGTAGATAATTTCAATAATAGATCTTTGCACATCCCCATTCATGTCCTCATTGTATCTATCACCTTCACTTGGATATAATGGTGCAATCACATGCAAGATGTCTATCTCATACAATATTTGTCTCTTCTTCAAATTCAACATGACATTATTGTCAAATTGCCAAGCAATACCAAGTAGGGAAGAGTAGGGATCTAAGTCATCCATGACCTCAATCACCTAAAAAACTACCTTAGTCTTAACCCCTTCGATTTTCACTTCAATTTGTTCTATTTGGCCTGTAGGATAGATTCTATTTAGTTAGTCAGCCAAAGTTGAATGGGGGACCACACCAAGTTTGTTCTACCCATAAAATCCCATGATTTCTTCGGTAAGATGTTTACATTGAATACCAAATCCAACATGATTCCATCCATCTCATAGCTTTTGGGTTAAGCCAACATATTGAACTCTCTTCCTATACGCTTTTATTTATTGACATGGCACACATGCATCTATGGTAGTGGGGTTGATATCGATACATCTATCTCTTCTTCCCCCATGCATCTTATTAACATGTGCGACAACTTTATCGTGGCATCAAGATCACTTAACAACTTAGAACAACATAACAATAAGTTACCTACTTTATCTTCAGCTTCTTCTTCACTACCCATGTCACGAAATGATTCTTCTCACGACATGCACTTTATCTCTTCATGCACATGCTCCTCTATCTTCCTCTATTCAGACTATCTCATTTCTTCCTTCCTATGAGATTCTTCTAGCGACCTCTATGTTGTCTGTTATATCTCCTTGCACACATAAAATTCCTCCAAATACTTATGTGTGGTGTACTACAATTCTTCATAGGCTTGGGCCTTGTTATCTCCTAGCCTAGGGATAACTAAGGAGATCATGTCTTGAGGCTCAAAAGTTTACACATGGAGTACTGAGAACAAGACAAATTTATCATGGCCCTGGAGGGCCCCTCTTTTCTTCAATGTAGTCCACATATCACCAAGAATAGTATATGTCACACCAGCCTGGTCCTAAAGAAATGGTGAGTTTTTCTCCATGAGGTAATGAGTCTGGGTATCATGGTATGTATCACTCTGATTTTTGAAGGACTTGAATATGTTGTATTGAATCCCTCTTAATTTCATGATCTTTTCTTGGAAATTATGCTCTTTTACTCATTCATACCTCGAAGGGTGACACGGTTCCCTAGTAAGTTGATTTCCATTTACGATGGGTTTCTACTGGGTGGATCTGTGAAAAGTCATCATCATTTCCCTCCATAATTACCAATTTCCATCTTTTTTCATTTCATCTCCCCTATCCTTGTTTGGGCATTGGGATTGGCTACACTAAGAAGGTTTCTACCTTACCTTGTGGGAAGAAGGGACTAAAAGCCCAGAGGGTAAAAGTAGTTGGCAAGAGCTAAAACACAATTTTGAAACCTTCTAGATTCTTTTCCCAGGGATCCCAAAGAAATCAGTGAAAATATTCTCAGTAAGAAAAGGGGACCCATAAGACAACATAAACATTGAAGGTACTAGTTTATGGATAGGAGTTCTCATCACGAGATGACCTATTATGACCATGGGCATGTAGCGGTATGACATTACCACCTATTTGGTCACCAAGACAAGGTAGTGACTCTTGGTGGCATAGCTAAGAGAAAGGAGGTCTTAAAACGAGCCATCCTTCTCGTTTCTGTGAAATGTTTGTGGATAATGCTGTCACCTCTGGTCATTAAACCAAGATAATGACCCTCACCTATTTCCTTGAAGCACAAGAGAAAAAGATCAAAAGAAATAAAGATAAGAGTAAAAGGAAATGAATGGGATAGGAAACAATTTCATTCATGA
>JASDQU010014845.1:77742-89041 GCA_032191745.1 Picea mariana
TTTTTTTTTTTTCCACTACTTGTATTTTTTTGAAATAATATGTTTATTAAAAATATATAAAAAAACCATAAAAAAAAATTTAATATTTTATAAATAAATTGTAATTAACCTTTTACAAATTAACAAACATTGCAAAATAGTAATTTTATTAAAAAACCGATAATAATATGAAAATCATCACATACAATACCTAGTAACAATCAATTTGTATTAATAAATTACAATCAATTTGTATTAATGAAAAATAATAGCTTGTCAATTATATTTAAAAAAAGAAACTCTCCACCTATTATCACTTTTGTATACATACAACCTGCAAGTATCTTCTTCATAACCCTCTTTGAATCTTACAATTTTTTGAGGGATGGAAGTCTCCTTCATGTGGGGAGCTCGAGGTCCATGTAACTTCTAATCAAATTCTTGATAATTGTAGAGTAGAGAAGTGTATGTCCAAATAACCATTGGATGCCTACTCATCTACACCCTTTCACATGATCCTTCCATCTTTCCATTGGGAATTCTTTTGTATTTTTTGGTATGGACACAAGATTTTCAGTGCAGATAAGACACATTGGTTGTCCATTTGAGACTAATTTGAGACCCACTGCAGTAATTTTCAATTGTGCAACTACAAAATCTTTTAGTTTGAAGTTTAATATAATATAATAGTATATGATATTACACTATTCAACAAAAAATCACAATATCATTATTGATCACAAAAGAGAAACTGCTTCACTTTTATTTTCATATTAGAAGTTCTGAGACTACGCAACAATAAATATTTTTGGAAAGTACATTACAAGTTGATTGAATCTTTCAAGTACAAAAATTACTAAACGAGAGGATCCATAATCAAACTACCATTTCCATTTCTAAATCAATTTCCAAATCTACTTGGCAAGAACTACACCAACATATAATCCTTATTATATAATATCATAATATATATATATATATATATATATATATATATATATATATATATATATATATATATATATATATATAATCATATTTTATTATATTTCTAGGATTTATTTAAGTTTAAGTTTATTTAAGGTTTAGTAGATAGTAATATTTATACCTTTAAAGTTGTATTATACAACATTGTATTTCATTACTTAACATTCCATATTATACAACATTGTATTTCATTACTTAACATTCCAAACATACTATTTAGTAGAATAGATAAGATGATTCATTTATTGGGTTTTAGTCTATTCATAGTGTATTTAGTAGAATAGATAAGATGATTCATTTATTGGGTTTTAGTCTATTCATAGTGTATTAATAAGATGGTTTTTATATCTTAAGTTTTATATTTTAGGTCTCAATATAATTTATTATATATTATTACTTAGTTTTTTTATATTATATTCATTACAATATGTTAATATTTAGATTATATATTAATACCTATATTTTAGTCTTTTATTTTCACTATGAATTAATATATTAAAATATTTAATAATTTGATTATTCGTTGTAGTAAATGAATTAATAAATTTATTTATAATTAGGGGTTAGTATATTTTTAGGGTTTATTATGTAGGGTTTAGTATTTAGATATAGTATTTTAGATTTTTAAGGTTTTCAATTTAGGTTTCATTGAGTCAACATGTTTAATTTAAAAAATGTCCTGCATATTATGTATTTATTGTAGAGATCAACAACTCTCATATTTGAAGATTGGTTGTAAGGGCTCCGATCGTTATGACACACAACGTACAACAAGTGAAACTTTTTATTTTAAAACAAGGACAATAACATCAACAATGAGTCGTAGCAACCCGACTCGACGATATCACAATCAAAGAATATCACGTGGCACATAAACGTAAAAATAGCATAGCATAGTTTTGCACAGCAAAATCCTAACGCAATTACTAACATTTACTTAGATAAGAAAAATACCGACTACCTGCCCATCATACCCTGCAATGGTTAGGACCTCTAGGACACATAAGCAACACTCAAGGCCAGGTTCCCATAGATTTTGACCATTTAAGGTCTCAAGGCTGGCAATTGTTCTAAGGAACAAGGAGGTGTCTACATCCCACCTGACACACAACAAGACCAAACTGACTAAGCTAAAAACATCATCAACGAACATCCAGGCACAAGCATTCTAGTAAACCAATTCACGTAACATAGAAATTACATGGCGCACGAAAAGTATTTCACCCATTAAAACAGACACGTCATTAATAAGCAAACACATGATCCAAAGTCGGGTTAACAAATAACTTGTCGATCAATGCGTGCAATGATCCAATCATAAGGGATCATACCACCACATTGTGGCAATGTAAGGGTAAAGTAAGACGTATATGTAAACAATCTCTAAACCATCGAGCACGACCTAAAACTCGTGGCGCATGAGGTCCCAATATTTACTGTAAGTAAACTACTAAAGAAGGCACCCTACTATAATCAAGCTAATCATCGACGTAGGGTAACCACAAGCATTACTTTTAATTGCGCACAGGTCTAAAATCTAACCATCAAATTCTAAGGGCAGGAAGTCAACTCCACATCGACATGCAACACATATAAACTGGTGCACAGAAGGGACTAACTCAACATAGATCAGTGGTGAATAAGATCTAAGTAACAACATGATCGCATAACATCATATACAAGTGGCGAAACAGATTCTAAGTAATGTCGCGATCAAATAACTACACATAAAGGTGGAGAAATAGAATCTAATTAATTAAATGATCTTATGCCAAAAAATTTGGTAGCATGAGGAAATCATTCGCTCATTCAAGTTCATTTACCATTCCAAGGCTCAAGACGAAAGCTGGTCAAACCGTCAAACATCAATGAATTAAGGACACATGAGAAGTCGCCAGTTAATAATCACACTTTATGTAAAACAATAATCCAAACATGCTTACAACTATTGGCATGATTTCACCTAACCTTTCCATACTTTAATTACAAAAGTTCCTTAAAACATTTTCAAAATTAGAAGCGAACAACAAAATTCTTCATAAAGTAAGGGGATTCACCTTGTAAACAATATCCTCTTCATTGCTAAGTGCTTGAATAATGATAATATTCCATCCCATAATATGTTTAAAACAATAATGCTACTGATGTTAACTTAGTCATTAAGCAGTGTATTCATTTGGATGTATAAATATAGTTTAAACACATAAAAAAGATTCCTTGAGTGTATAACAACATATCAAAGTAAGAGTTGTCTCACATTTCAATTGTATCAAATATATTTTAACACATTAAAGTATTCCTTTACCTTATAAACAACATTTTAAAGTAAGAGTAGTCACACCTACTACTATATAAAATAGAGTTTAAAACACATTAAAGGATTCCTTTACTTTACAACAACATATTAAAGTAAGGGTAGTCACGCATTCTACTGCATAAAATAGAGTTTAAAACACATTAAAGATTCCGTTACTTTACAACATATTAAAGTAAGAGTAGTCACGCATTCTACTGCATAAAATATAGTTTAACACATTAATGGATTCTCGTCCCAGTTCAGCAAGACGCACAGGTGTAAGGATTCTCGTCCAGTTTAGGCAAGACGCACAAGTGTATGGATTCCCGTCTAGATTTAGCAAGACGCACAGGTGTATGGATTCCCGTTCAGTTTTTAATTTAGACTCTCAACATAAAAAGAAAAACGCCAGACTAGCGCCCCAAATTTGTTGAGGCACGATGTTGTGGTAGGAGGTAAATTCGTCGGGAGGAAGGGTCTGTCAACGCAGAGGGACATCGTCGCGTGGAGGGAGAAGACCGTCTGTCTCTGAGAGATAGGCTAACGAATGAGCCAAGAAGAGGGTCAATTGCTGGGAAGAACGCAGGTTCATTTCTCAACATTAAAAGATGAATATGCGTAGAGGCCAGTCTGCGAATACCATTCGAACAACGCCCACTTAAACCAGCCTGTGTTATGACGCGAGTCCGGAAGAGAGGAAACTCCTCGGAGCCACCTACTAGACACAGGGATACAACGACCTGGTGAGACTAGGTTTAAACCATGCGGAGGGATAGGAACTCCGCCACAAACGCAGAGCCCACTCAACTTTGTCGAGAATGCATATCACTAAGGGACAATGTTAAAGGATTGAGCACTGATTAAAACTAGAGATAAAAATTTGTACATAGTTATCGATCGAGGCGAGGTTTTGGTTATGGCAACGTGTTTTGAAAACAACCTGGACTTGTACAAAACCTGAAAATCATCTGAAAACTACATTCCTACAAGATTTATACCCAACTATACTTGCAAAACAATGTTAGAATCATTTGAACCAAAATTTAATAACACCAAAGTCTATTGCTAGTGATATAGCTTATCCAAGGGGAAAAATACATATATATCCAAAATAATTTATCATTTACTTCTAACAATTTACCAAGATGAACCCACATTTACAAGGCGATCTAATTCGAGTAAACTCAGCGCCAAAAAACGTTTGTGCGGTAAATTTTTTTATCCCGAACCATAAGCACACAAGAATAAAATTATAATCAACATGGTGGACATACATAAAAAGAAACAAGAATACCGTAATTCTGACGTTGGCTTGTTGATTTTGGCGGCGACTGACGATCCTCCTCGCTTCCTGGCGATCTTCCTTGCTCCCGATTGCTAATTGCTGAGACTTCACCGATACCTCTCAGCCAATGCTAGGGGTACTCTTCTTCCCCTGAGCCCCCGAGCCGCAAAGGGGACACACACACAAACCAAAGATGACTAGCTCCCAGCTTGCCTCGCAAGGTCGAGCTACCACTCGTTATCCGAGCTGGGTGTCCCAACTCCCACAAGAAAAATCAGTCAAGAGTAAAATCCGACAACATAACCTTATGCATACCAGACGTGATCCATCCTCCTCCTCCGCCATTCATTTTATAGAGTTTTCTTAGTGATTTGTTGCCAAAACCCTCATTAAATTTTTTTATTAAAAATTAATTAGGATAAACCTCCCACGTACACATATCACCCGATCCCTTAGTTGCACCAGAAATTCATTTAATTATTTAATTTAAATGGCCAATTTCCTTCACCCACCTAAAAGCGTTCCTAAAAACGCTCCTCGATGTCCTTTTATTCCCTTACAATCCTTTTAATGACTGACGTCTTTCTTAAAGCCTAGTTGAGTTCGAAATTAGATATTTCTTTAGACTAGATTCTCTATTATGTTCCACATTCCCCTTTTTCCTTAAGTTTCTCCTTTTTGGTCTAAGTTCTAAATTAACAAGTTTGTACTTAGCCAACAATTAATCTTTTAAACATTTTAATTCTCCATTAAAATTTTAATTTAATTATTTATGTTTGAATTTTTCTCCATCCCCTCTTTGTCCATTTAGTTTTTTGTTCATAAGTTCTACTTAGACCTAGAGTTTTAATTTACTAGTTTCGACAAATTTTTTTAAGGGAATTTATAATTATTAATCTTTACTCATGCAATCATTCATTTTAAGGCTGACCAAGTCCTAAGGAGACATAGTTTTCTAGGTACAAGGTTCATTAACTTACAAGAGTTAATAAAATTCATGACATGTCCTTCAAGACGCACTATGTGCTTCAAGGGTGCCACTTGCATGCATTCTTGTTTTATTTACGCGGTGTGCCCTTCAAAAGGCACTACGTGCTCCAAGGGTGCCACTCGCCTTTTGACTGATTTTGGTAGACGTCAAACCCCTGGAGTCAATACTCTGTCGGGTGACCTTCTGGGAGACTAAGGGCCTCTAAGGAATAAGGACATTGCCTTATTGCGCACCCCTTAGAATTATCATGAGCGATTGTCACAGTATGCCCTCACGACATCGTGGATCTATGTAATTGTTAACCTACAGTTCGAGCCACAGAGGGAGTGCTAGTAGGTTGTGGCAGGGCTGCTACCACACCTCTCCCTCAATATCTTTGGTTGTCGTGCATGACCCCTTTACTCCAAATGTGAGTCTAATTAGCAAGCTATCGTCAGCCTGCATCCATCAATGAAACATGTCAACGATCAAAATCAACATCATATTATACTAGTCATATGTCACATATGTAATAACATAAATACGCAAACCATAACATTCCACTCCCTGACTCGATCCAGAGTCCAAGGAGGTCCATTGATGCCATCGGCATCCTCAATCGGTCCAGAGTCCTGCACACTCAGGAAAAACCAATCAATAGCACCTGTCGATATAAATATAACAAAATAACATATCATCAGATCCACAACAACATCATAGTCCATAATCGAAACAATCAATCATATAATGAACCGGATCACTTGCACGCAAGTGTCCTCAAAGAATAATTCCAATCACGTGTGCGCAAGAGCGGGATGTTATTCCTTATTCCTTGTAGTAAATGAATTAATAAATTTGTTTATAATTAGGGTTTAGTATATCTTTAGGGTTTACTATGTAGGGTTTAGTATTTAGATATAGTATTTTAAACTTTTAAGGTTGTATTTCTAGGTTTTCAATTTAGGGTTCATTGAGCCAACATGTTCAATTTAAAAAATGTTTTGCATATTATGTATTTATTAGATTTCAACAACTCTCATATTTGACGATTGGTCCTGATGATGAATCCTGATTCGTATTCGAAATGTTGATGACAAAATGTATTTAACTATGGAATATCCAGAAAATGAATCTAGAAGTCCTCACCACATAAATTTGTAGAGGTATATTTATTGCCCCAAAATATAGGAAGAAGTAGTTGGATTTATGAGAGGTCCTATTTTAATGTTGTAACAAGAAGCATAGTAAGAAAAAGAAAGGACTATAAAGTCCGATTCTAGTGCTTACAAGGCCATGGGAAATCACATCCATGGAATTTGTTGGAGGTTTTCTGAGGATAAGGAGAGGGCATGACTACCTATATGTGGTAGTATACAGGTTCAATAAAAATGGATTTTTTGATGCCTGTTATCCCCAACTCCTAGGGATAACTAAAGAGATGATGTCTCGAGGCCCTCAAGTTGTAGACATGGAGTATCGAGAGAAAACTTGACCAACAATGTCCACTTGCACAAAAAGAGACCCACCTCGCCATCATAGCTCCAGGTTCATCACCACGGTATCCACCACATCAACTAGCTTCTGGAAGCCATTGGGTATTTCTCCATGAGGTACAAGTAAGGTATTATGGTGAGTGTCATTTCAGTATTTGAGGCATTTGAGTTTGTTTAATTTTAAACTACTTTTGATTATGTAACATATGCTTGAAAATTATGCTATTTTCCCTGTTTCACTTTGGTGGTTGATGTTGCACCCTAGTAAGTGGGTCACCCTTGGGGATATGTTTTCGACTGGAAGGTCCTCTTGATGAGTCATCGTGCCATTCCTGACCATACTTGTCACTTTCCACACTCCATCCCTTCATATCCTTACCTTTTGGGATTTCAGGTGTACTGACCCAAGAAAGTGGTGTCCCTCATTTCATGGGAAGAAAGGGCTAAAGGCCCAGAGGCTTGTAGCTGGAAAAAGATAAAATCGAATCATGAACCTTCGAAACTGATGGGACCCGTAAAAAAAACACTAATGCAAATTCCAATTAAGTTGAAGCATATGTGGGCACTGTTTTTCATGCTTACATAGAAGCCCCACACATGTTTTCAACTTAGGGAAGAATGATGTGACCAGGGTAGAGTCAAGGTGGGAATTGTTTTTTATGCTTAGGTAGAATCCCCACCTTGGATTCAACCTAGAAACATCTTAAAAGAATAAAAGGCAATAAATGGGCTTGGAAAAAGGTTGCATTGAAAATGAAGGTGCAACACACCCTCTACAAAGGCACCCATAAATGAGACACTACAATCCATTGTATGTCATGAACCCCATGCCAAAGAATCTTGCCCCCATCCATGTCACTTCATCCACATGAATTAGAGAAATGTCCACATGGGAAAAACTCCTAAACTTGAGGTGTAATTCACCCAATAGGTCTCTTTGTCAACCCTCCCATACCTAAACTTGGAAAATTGCATAGAGTCTTAGAGCACTTGTTTATTTTGACAGGGTAGTTTGGATGTACATGATTAAATGAATCTTTTATTGATTTGATTTACTTATCATGATGCATTTGAATTGATATCCTTGGAGGGAATATTCATTGTCTTTGCAGGACCTTGTTGATGGACATATTTGGAAGAACAAGCCTAGCTTGGGCTTCCTTTTGGGCTTGAATCCCACAAGTTCGATACTAGGTCCCACATGCCAGATGATGATGATTTCCTTTGGAGGCCTGCAATGACACCATGGAAGACCTAACCCAACCTCTTAATAACCCAATGACTTACTTTTGGGGCCAAAAACGCTATACAAAGAGGGCTTGATGTCACCTAGGGTTGAGGTTGTGGTGGTAGAGTTGCTACTCATTGAAACTTGGTACAATTTGGTGGGAGATGACTTGATGAGGCCATAGTGAATAAGAGGGAGGATCTAGAGGCCCCAACGACCTCAACCTTCTAATCCAACGATTTTCTCAAGGGGTTAAGGCATCACACTTAGAAGGATGATGTCACCTTAGGGTTTATATTGTGCAATTTATAAATTTGAATTTGAATTTAGCTTGTAAAGGGGTAAAGTAAGGGTTGTTGTCCCCTTACACTGAGAAGACTACTTGGCTGAAATTTGTGCTCTATTGGGGAAATTTGATCTCCCTCTCTTTTATGCAAATGTCTTATGGTGAATTCTCTTAGTGATTTGTGGAGCTAAGGTGGTGCACACCTATTGGAGGTCTTCTCTCTTGCTTATGAATGATCTTTGCTTGGTGAACTAGGGTTTTGTCTTGCATCTCTTTGAAATTGGTAAGGAAAATCTACAATTTGTTAGTTCTTCTTGCTCGTTTCATGAATATTTGAAACCCTATGAGGAGTATAAATTCATACACCCTCCATTAAGATTCATTTCATTTGTGTTCGACAACACAGGTATTCCAACAGAGGACGAACACCTTCAGTAACCACTCACATAACCAGATCAAAGATCAACACACCGATGTTTTCACATGGTAAAACCCCTACAGGGAAACATCCACGGCCCCAACCAACGCGACCACTTGGAGCAGTTTATTAATGCAAAGAAAAAGATTATAGAGAGATCTTACAAGAGAGTTTCTCACAATCAATCATCGACAAATGACCCTCCATGCTCTTTAAATAGAGATCATGGACCAATCAGGTGTTAAGCCATGGATCAATGGCCGTTAGGATCGAGGAGAGTATGAACCGTCGGATCACTCTATGTCGGGAACATATCGTGACCGTCGGATTTCATAACTACAAATGCATACTAATGCATACTAAAGAAACACACTTTTACGTAACGACATATTAGACCAAGTAGATCTTAACTAACTCCTAAGTGTCTAAATATCCTAACATCCCCCCTTAAGAATAACTTGGGATAGGATTGAAGGATTTACAATAATGACACAATAGGAGAAGAAAGGAGGCATTAGAGCCTATCCCCCCTTAATGACAGCTTCCTGAACTCCTAACATAGATCGAAGTTTGGAAAACTTTTCTTTTGTAAGAGACTTTGTGAAAATGTCTGCAACTTGATCTTCCGTAGGGAAAAAGAGCACTTCAATAACTTGATCATGAATGAGCTTTCTGATGAAGTGCATGTGTAGCTCGATGTGTTTGCTACGTTGATTTTGAACTGGGTCTTTGGCGAGCTTGATGGCACTTTGATTGTCACACCAAATTCTGGTCGGATGTTGGTGCTGGAATCCAAACTCTGAAAGGATCTGTCGAAGCCACAGGGCTTCCTGACTTGCATTTACCGTTTCTCGCTACTCTGCTTCGACTGAAGAAAGTGAAATAGCCTGTTGTTTCTTATAGGCCCAATTGACAGGCCCTCAACCAAGGCTGAAAACATAACTTGCAGTAGACTTCCGATCATCGGGGTCTCCAGCCCAATCTGAATAAGTGAAACCAACCAATAAGGGAGTCCCCCCTGAACTGTAATGTATCCCAAACTTAACAGTACCATGAACATAGCGAAGTATCCTTTTAGTTTCTTTCCAATGGATTTCATGGGGTGTTTGCATATATCAGGAAACAAGACCAACAACAAAGGAAAGATCAGGACGGGTATGAGTCAAGTATAAGAGGCTACCAACTAACTGATGATACAGGGTGGCATCAATTTCAGGAGAAGTACAAGTGGCAGAAAGCTTGACTCCAGAATGGAAGGGAGAAGGGGTTGGTTTACAATCGTCCATGTGAAAGCGACGAAGAAGGTTACAAGCATACTTAGACTGGGAAAGAAAAAATCCTTCATTAGTTTGCAAAACTTGGAGGCTAAGGAAATAGTGCAAAAATCCTAAGTCTGTCATTTCAAATGTCTTCTTAAGGCTGGTTTTCACATGGTTTAAAAGTTTTGAGTCACTACCAGTAAGGATAAGGTCATCAACATAAAGGACAAGGATGATGAGATGGCTTCCTACTTTCTTGGTATAGACATTAGGATCATAATGGCATCTAGAGAATCCAATGACAACAAGAAAGCTATCCATTTTGGCATACCAAGCTCGGGGAGCTTTCTTCAGACCATAAAGAGATTTCTTGAGGCGACAAAAAAGGCTAGAGTCATTTTGGACATGACCAGGAGGTTGTTCCATGTAGATTTCTTCTTTCAAATCGCCATGCAAGAATTCAGATTTAACATCCATCTGATGGACCTCCCATTTATGTGAGGCGGCAAGGGCAAGAACAAGGCGGATGGAATTCATTTTGGCTACAGGGGAAAAGGTTTCATTATAGTCAATGCCTTCAACTTGGGAAAATCCTTTGGCAACTAATCGAGCCTTGTGTCTTTCAATACTTCCATCTGATGCATATTTAGTTCGATATACCCATTTTCATCTAACAAGTTTTTTTCCTTTTGGAAGAGGTACAATATCCCAAGTATCATTTTCCATTAAAGATCGATACTCCTCATTCATTGTTGTATCCCAATCTGGATGACCGGAAGCTTCTGCAAATGTCTCTGGATCATGAGTTTCTGAAACTTGAGCCAAAAGAGAAGAGGCTCGCTATAACTGAGAACGTGTCTGACGCTGATTTGAAGGATCACCGACAAGATCACCAGCTACTTCTCATGTTGAACTGACCCATCTAGGAAGCGGTGGAACTGGTGCTTGTTTAGGTTCAAAGGACTCATCTGGAGGAATGTCAGCAGGCGGAGGTGGATTTTCATCCTCACTTTCATAATCTGAAGAAGAATCCAAAATATGAACAGAAGGAGGCACAATTGCTGAAGATGGCTCGCAGGTCGAAGAAGATACAACCTC